>VOMN01022762.1:0-66474 GCA_014899125.1 Orchestia grillus | reverse complement strand
TGCGAGATAGTCTTGAGTTGCTGAAGCGCTGCTTTCACTACTTCTACTCAAACTTAAAATGCCCTCTTATTTACGGTGAATCTGACGTGAAATATGGTTATTTGCAGTATCACGGATACCAACTGCCTTCTCTTGACAGTCTCGTTGATGAGTTAGAATTATGGACCCTGAAATTTTCTGTATAAATCCGTGAAAGCGTAACGAAGAGACGGACGGACCAAGCAAGTAAGCAACGCTAGGCTATTATTACATAGTGGGACCCTTATTACGATTAGTTACAAGCAAAAGGAAAGGACCATTTAGTGTGGACTAAAGAGTGGAGTATCAATGCACAATGTGTGTTCCCACACAGGAGCCCCTAAACATTGAAACTGCAAATTTGGATTGAAGTAGACAAGAGAGGTAGCGAAGTAGGTGTGGAAATTGATGGAGGCTTAGTAAGCACGCAAGATATGTTCCGAAGTCTTGGCGTGCGATAGACAAGCCTAACTTGACTTTTTGCCTCTGCTATACCCTCCTTGAGGGGTTGAGTTTTATGTAGTTAACGTCTTCACACAGGAACAAGACTTGAGGCATTATTATATTGTGTTCAGTTCGACTAGTGTTCAAAGGGATTGGTAAAGAAGACCTAACCATAGCTACAGTAGACGTACTAATGCGTTAAACATGGTATTTTAAGTATAGTACCCTAGTTTCAAAGCGTTTAACAAAGATAATAAGAACGTAAGGTGTGATCTTTTAAAAGTGTATAGATTTGAATTCAGAGCTCAGAATACACTTCACTACTTAAACGGCTCGCCAAACGTTGGCAGAGGAACGACGAGGCTCCTTCATTCTGTCCAAAACAGATTCTCTCGAGCCCCTCACGACACGCAGGCGCTTGAGGATTTGGTACGCTCTGCCATTTCCCTCCGCTGGAGCTCGTTGTTCATTTGAACGACTTATCGACACCCTATACAAGCTCTGTGTGACTAGTAGAGAAATATTTCTCAATATTTTATGATCATCGTCATGGGCGTGTGGAAATTTCGAACTTTTTACGAATACATGTTGGCAGTATGTGATGGAATATCCAATATCGCTATAAAAATTTCCGTGTCATTGCCTACAGTTACTTAAAGCTGCGGTCAATTAATACGGTCGGAAAACAATCATTCGTGATTAAGAGTAGCGATTGACTAACACCAAACTTATTCGTTTTACTAATTTTGGAAGGTGAAGTAGCAAATGCACCCTTTCATGCACCTGGTGTTGAAATCAATTCTTGTACCCCCCGTGACCTGTGACTCATGCCTAAAAGGCAAGCTTGCCAGCTGAACTGTTGAACTTGAATACGAAGGCCTATTGAGTTCACTTTCGCAATTCATCAAAATCATGGAATTTGCACAACAAAATTCTCCTAAGAAGACACCTTAAGCCTGCAAATATCATGCTCTAAGCCCTGTATTTGTTAACTCCCAATGGTGGCTTATCCTTCCACAATATTCGTTTTCATACCAACATACCGTAGCTGTTATCTTAAAAAATGAATAATCGTCAGTTAATATAACATTCTAGTGATTTCCGGTTCAACATCATCTATGTGTATTAAAAAATAAGTCGATTTATATTAAATGACAACTCCATATATCGTACCGTTACTGAACCTAATTTTTATCAGCAAAAATCTTTAATACGGTTGACGAGCTACATCCCAGTCATGTATAGAGGTATGAAAAATTGATCCAACATAACCTTCTTACTTCAGATTTGCCTCAAGCAACATGCCCTCTGGCAGGGAGCACACGTCGCAGTTCACGTAACCCTGAGAGCTACTCGAACAATCGCGGTTACGCCTTGGAACTGACCTCACAATTCGCGTAACTTTGTTAGAGTTACTCAACTGTGGTTCAGCCTTGGTGCTGACATCACAATTGCGTAACTCTGTGAGAGTTACGCAATATTGGTTCAGCCTTGGCGCTATCACAATTCGTGTATCTTTGTGAGAGTTACTCAATATTGGTTCAGCCATGGCGCTATCACAATTCCTGTATCTATGTGAGAGTTACTCAATTGTTGTTCAGCCTTGGTGCTATCACAATTCGTGTATCTTTGTGAGAGTTACTCAATTGTGGCTCAACCTTGGTGCTGACATCACAATTCGCGCAACTCTGTGAGCTGAAGTCACTCAGAGTTGTCGCGTGCAACACTCCTTTGCTCTACCGTTGCCAAATTTTTATGTTCGCTCTTCCCTGTACGTTGGCTAAAGAATTTGAAAGAGTTTTGGCCTCAATTTTTATGTTCTGGATAATTATACTATAATCAAAGTGTGAGTGCATAAGTTACTTTGATTTTAGTACTTCATACTCGTTGGAAATGTAGTTGTTAGATTTTTGTAAACATTAACCTGTTCAAGAACTCGTCCACTCACACCAACCTCTTGAGATTACCCGCGTGTTTTTGTGCTTCATTATCTGTTTATTCAACCCTTGGTTGCGGCTTATTTTTTCTTCAGTATATAATCGGAATAATTCCGTAGGAGTAGCTTCTTTCAACGTGAGACATTTTTCGAAATCATATTTTACAGTGACATCATCTCGCAAGCATGAGGGATTAAAATGAACGGCAGTATGGCATGTAATTTGAAAAATACCTATGCTAAAATCTGTCTGTGTGTTGTAGGAACAACGCAACATGACGATTGGTGAATAACCACCACTGAAATACAGAAATTCTGATGCATCCCGGTGCATACGTTTTATTTCAAACATATTTACAGCATGTATTCATTTACATACATTTGAAACCTCTATATATGCTCTTGAATTGATATTCCCCTATACTTAATACCGTAATAAGTGACCTAAAACGTCTGTGGGGGAGAGAACATTCTTTCCCGTCACTCATCAACTTGTCCCTTCTCTTCAGATCAGACTACGCATCGACACGTGGGTGCCAAGACACCGCCTCTCTTCACATTCCCGACCGCATGGCTTCGCACGAAAACACGATGACGTGCCCTCCTAGAGCTCGCGCCTGAGACGGAGCAATAAAGTCGTCTTTTAAGGCTGGCGAGGCAAAACTCGGCAAGCACCGCCGCGAGGCCTTGGGTGGTTTTTATAAGCAGCTTCTGCGAGCGCGGCATAGTCGCCGAGCTTCAAGGACCATGATGTGAAGTGAGGAAAGTCCGCGGGGGGCTTCCCCTAGTCCTGTGGCACCGCAGCTATTGGCTCCAAAGCCACAGCGTGGAATTTTGTGTCGGGGTTTGACGAGTTGGGTACTGCGGCTCTAGGGCAGTTCCCTGTTTACCTGCAGAATTGAAGGATGGGTGTTTTTTTTGTACTAGTTCTAAAATAAGGATTCAAACGTGCCGTGTGTCCGACAGTGCTACCTTATTACCACGGCGTCAAAGCCGCCTTTTTTGCTTCCGTTTGTGTGAGCGATTATTTTTAGAACAAGTGTTTATAATTCGAGATGAATCCAATCTGTTCGACAACAAATGAGATTATTTTGTTTTTGTAATGAGTTACGACATTTTTACGGTACTTTTCTCAGTGGAAACTACCACAGCAGAGTTTATTTCAAAACACACAAAACTCGGATTCGTTCATTATGTAATCAAGTTTCTTGATTACGAAAAGAATCCGGTTATTTCTGAGTTGAGTTTATCAAATACGTTTTTACTCCCTACTGCATATGTACAAATAAAATCGTTAGCGCAGAGCATGAAAGACTGCCTGATGTCTTCGTTGAGATCAATTTAGATTGATGTGTCTAGAAGAGACTCAGATGTCCACACGTTAGTTGCACTGGCGTTCCTTCAACATTTTTCCGCTTGGCTGCATGGTAAAGTTTTTGTTGAGGCTCTAACGCGTCAATTTATTTTCGACCGTCTTTTCTTGATTATATCTTTTACGGCAGCTCACCGTGATTGATTGATAGCTTACAAAAACGATCTGAGTTTACTGGCACGAACGAGTTGAAATTTGTCAAAAATTGTCACAACAAACGTAGGACGATCGTTTTGTCGCACATGAAACCCAGTGCATTGATCTAAAAATAGCATAATGTGCAACGCATATGCGTCACTCTAAAAAAAATCGAATTATAATGCACTGCTGCCGGCACAACTGGCGCCAGTATCGAGAACGTGCCTCGCACGGGTTACCAATGACGTAAAAAATTGTCTGCAGAATACTCATAATTTATAAATCGAACCATCTGCAGTAGCCGAAGTAATTATGTGTAGCTCCTTCGAAAAAATTATTTTCTGAAGTCAAACTGCAGCTTCCCAGACACTGGAAGAAATGTGTTGGAAGGTTAAAAGGGTCGGGTATGTTGAAAATATTTCAAAAATAAGCTCTAGGAATCAATATAAAATTTCTAACTGTTCAGTTGGGTGATTCTTAACATGCTTTGGCATATGTTCATGTCAGAATAGCTTAAGAGTGCCATCATTCGCCACGCGATGGAATCTCAGTTACGGCTTCAATTTAACAAACGGAATAATAAAAAAAGATGTACATACCGTAAACATTGATTTTAAAACTGAATCAAATAATGAGAGACACACGTTATATAATTTATTCTAATATTATGTTCCCATTGAATGATCTCAATGTGTGTTGGTGTTCGGTGATATCAATAATCCAAAATAAAATTAACATGTCAAGCATTCATGATCGTATTAGGCTTTATGAGCCCATTGCGTTCAACAATGGCACATAAGCAGCTGTGTCCAGACCTTTGTTGGTCATGTGTACGGGGACGAAGGCACAAAAGATCGCTTGTTCCTAGTTTCTGTTCATCGTTCGAAGAAGCAGAATAAACTGGAAATGAACCGTCATTATTATGAGACCTATGGAAATATTTAATAAGAGAGAACAGCTGCGATAATTGAGTTGCCTGCCCTTTTGACACCAAAAGTGTCAGGACAGCTTTTTTTGTACAAAATTCATGCGCTCTGCATGTTCTTAAATTTTGTTTTTAACTTAAGCTATGTAAATGCAGACGTATATTTTTCGTCGTTATTGATATTTCTTTAGATAGGTTAAGCGTTGCAATCTCATCAAAATGTTCACGGCGATACTGAGTGTGTTTTGCTATTCATATACGAAGAAGAAAGCTACCGCACTCACAAAACGTGCGCGTCATCTCTTTCCCCTACCACCTCATTTGCATTTTGATGTTCGGTGCGAAGCCATGTTTTACTGTAAAAAATCTTTAGAAATTGAAATTTATGATATAAAAAGTAAGACTTTGTAAGCCACAGATTAGTTATAAGTCTTCAATCTCAAACATAATGAGTTCTAAACAATAAAATCGTTTAATTAACCATAATATTCTTCGGTTATCGTCAAAAGTGAGTGGAAACTCGGCGAAGGTAATTGTATGTAGTAAACGTAAACAAAACACAAAATCTGGTTAAGAAAGTGAACAAGAAGACAATAAAGGGTTTCACGTGCAGACAATAGAAGATGTTAAACGGTTGCGAAGGTAGGCAATAGAGAAAAATGGAAGGATATTATTGGGTGCATGATACCCACCTGCCAACCGTCGTGACTGCAGGGTTGTAATTTGCCAACTTAGAGACGAAAAGAAATATTTCTCTTAAAAAACAACGTGGCAGGAATTCATCAAACAATTCCATTGAAAAATACAGTCGCTATTCCTCAAGGACGGCCGTATCTCCCAGGGAGAGACGAGGGGAATACCCTGTTTTTAATTGTAATTGTACCGTAGACGTTAGCTCCAACGGCATTTCGCATTCCTTTCGAAGGTAAATTTAGTTTTTTTTCATAAATCGTTTTATTAGTTGTGTGAGTTTACGTTATTCCTCCGATTTAAAGTTATAATTGAAGCTTTTAGTAAATACTCTTTCAATTAATGTGAGACAAAGAAAGTCTGAAGGCATGATAATATTTGAACATGAAGATTGTCAAAAATCAAAAGTTCTGAATATATTAATAATTACCCTTTGAATTTTATATCATATTCTGATTTCAGAAGAATATAGTGCAACTACCTCTATTAATTTGAGCATGGGCGAATTTTCGAAGGAATACTTGTGTAAACTGACGCAGGATTAAACTTATGTATTTCCTAGGTAGAACTTGTGTTCCATTTTGATAACTTTCATTTCCTTCTTACGGTAACCCCTCGTTTCTTGAATTTGTGTAGAGCTTATGTTCCATTTTGATAACTTTCATTTCCTTCTTACGGTAACCGCTCGTTTCTTGAATTTGTCGCACAATCTGTGCGCTCTGACGTTGGCTGAACACGCGGTAAAGGTTGTGGCTTATGAAGTGCTTTGCGTAGTAAGAAAACTGACGCATTAATTGTGTTGGATGAGACAGTCACCGAAACGAATATGCTCAATATGCAGAAAATTTATCCTTGAATACTTTTGAATTTTTTCCATAATAAATACAACTGAATGGAAGTTTCAATCTTTCTTCGCATTAAGTTGTCTAAGGTTGTACATGTTTTTAATTCAGAAAAAAATTTCGATCATACTCTTCAATTCAATTGTTCCGTACAAGCAGTATTATGTACGCTGGATATATGCACTTGGATGTCACTGATATTTAAACGTTTTGGGAATTAACTATATTTGAATATTTCCTAATTTGTTTGAGTTAGACTCTGCACAAAAATTTTCAAGAGTTTTGTCCATCCGAGCCTTGCTTTTTAGAGAGCATGCAGCTGTGAATATTCTATTTCCAAACATATTTTCATGAGTTTAATCGCCACACTGGAGCGAAAAGTGTTAGCAAGAAATAGGATCACCCTCCAGTGAAGCAAAGCCTCTTCAAATTCGTATGCGTTCACGCTCTGAGAAGGAATTTCTTTCATATTGGATGGCCAAATGTTACAGGATGACAAGCTTGCCAAGTGTGGGATTTGTGCGTAAAATGTCAAGGAACGAATGGAAGGGACCTGTTCCAGCGCAAGTTTGGTCGTGCTCGGCAAACTCGCGTTCCAGGACTGTCAAACTCGCGTTCCAGAACTGACAAACTCGCATGTTCCAGAACTGACAAACTTGCGTTCCAGAACTGACAAACTCGCGTGTTCCAGAACTGGCAAGCTCGCGTTCCAGAACTGACAAACTCGCATCCAGAACTGACAAATTTGCATTCCATAACTGACAAACTCGCGTGTTCCATAACTGACAAATTCCCGTGTTCCAGAACCGACTAACTCGCGTGATCCTGAACCAACAAACTCGCGTGTTCGAGAACCGACAAAATCGCGTGTTTCAGGACCGGCAAAATTGCGAGTTACAGAACCGACAAGCACGCGTGTTTCAGAACCGACCAACTAGCGGGTGGCACACCCGACAAACTCGCGTGTAATGGACCGGTTTTCATGAAGAGGCTTTCTCGAATGACTCAGGCGCCCTGGAGTGCAAGCGGATGACGCACCGTATTTGGACAGCTCAACCGATGTAAAAATTTGTGACCCTTAAATAGAGATCGACTACCTTACGTAAAAAGCAATGTTGCATTGTTAGATGCCAGTGCATCACTTGTTCCACGGCTTGTGATATTTTGGAGAAGGAAAAGGATGAATTCCTCACTGGCTTACATGCGTAAACGAATAAATATAAGCACAGTACGAACCTTTATTTAATTCGCACGTGGGATTGTCTAATTTTCAACGCCGTTGAATCAAGGCGATATTAGGGGTCAATTTCTAAGCCTTTCATGCGTTAAAAGCTTAAATGGTGCTCTAAATTAAAGTGTAAGCTTAAAGAAGAGTTATTTACACCTCACTTTAGGTATCTAAAAATTTTAATCGTTAATTGTGGAGATACGTTGTTCAGTTAGCGTGGTGCTAGCCACACAACAATCCTTCGCATAGTATTTGAAGAGAGCTCCAATTGTTTTCTCACTGAGACAAGCGTGCATCGTGTAATAATACCAAGCAAAAGTTAATGTCAAGGCGTACCTGCAGTACCCAAAACATAAACTTTTTATTTCGAAATGATTCAGAAAGCGTGCTGAGAACAGGAGCGCTAGCTGTCAAAAATGGCAACGCCCAAGAGTAAGTCACCGTGTGTTGTACAAGTATGGTCATGAAGATTACTCAACGAACCGGAATGAACTCACAAGCAACGTTGGCGTGGGCGAAAACTCTTCGCTTGAGAGATGACGCACTTCGCAATGACGTCGCAGCCTAGGGCGGTTGCCTCGCATCAGCAACATAAATACACCTACGACCTGAGACTGCCAACACTCTCAGTCGAACGTTTGTGGTGCCTGTGCGACGGTCTGTGCGCTCTGTGAGCTGTGAGGAGGTGCGTCTCTCTACACACAGATATTGAGAGTAGGAAAAAATTAGTAACTCATTTCGAAGAAACCCTTTCAAATATAGGGTTTCCATTGATTGTGTTTCACCTACTATTTGGAATACTTTTCAATTTCCATTCATATTAACGAATTTCGGTTATGATTTTGAGCTTATAATAGCACTGAAGATTTATAATTTCAAGGGAAAGTTACCAATAACTATGTTGTATACATACATGCTGATGTGACTAGTCCATGGTTTTACCATTTATCAATATTGTTAAAACTCGTGAAAAAGTGCAAATCGAAATGTAAGTAGACTTTTAAGAATCAAGCTTTTATTTCACAAAAAAACTCGTTCTGAGAGAAGCTACCGTTCCGTTATGATGATTCCTGAACCAATAAAATCACTACATTATAAACGATAGTTTGATTTCGTTTCTTCGTTAAAAATTTCAAAGGATGAAGTTCAAATGTCAGAGAGGCTCATTTAAATGTGAATACTCTTTAAATAAAAACACCGCATGAAATAGTCATTTCGCAGGAAACCCTTTGCTCTCAAATATCTAAAATAATCATTTTCTAGTACTAAAGTTAAACTGTTTTCTGTCTTACACTGTAATTCGAAACCTTAAGAACCCCATTCTAAAGCAAAAATGAGCCAGTCAGTCACTCCATTACAAATACCATAGATTTTATCCTAAGCGTATAATACATTTTACATATTTGGGTTAATTAATAGATAAGCTCGTGAGTGCACTATGTATCCTCTAATTCACGCATATGAAACACATCGCGACTCCGCACACGTAACTCCGTCGCACGTGCGTAAGGTGCATTTTCAATCGATTTTCCTCTTGTGCAGAAGTTTCGATCCCGATATTAGCCATGGCCCCTGGAGACCACACAACAATGCTCGGCAACTCTTTGCCGAATTTCGTGTGCCTGAAGGACACAACGCCCGACCTCTGCTTGAATGCCAAGCCTGACAACTGCAAAGGCTGCGTCATGTTCTACCCTCCGCCGAGTCCGAAGGGACCCTTCATGGAAGACAACGTATTTCACGAAGTTCGTCAGTTGAGTGAATTACAACAAATCAAGGGTCGGAGGGATAAAAATGCCCCTCAAGGAACACAACTTGAGCTTAGAAATGATACAGCTGAAGATGCCTTCGAAGAAATGAGCGAAGTAATCGAGCAACGACACAAATTTTATGTAAGTCTCTCGGGTATGATTTTTTCCTCTACCAATTTTTTGCATCATTTACCTTTGGGCTGAGAAGCTGTAGTTCAGCTGGTTATATGTTTGTGGTATTACATTGGTCTCTCGAATTTGACAAATTGATACAAAATCAATACAATGTAAAAATTTACCGTGAAATACTCATCAGTCTATTATTTATTCCTAGAAAAATTATTCTATACGTAATTGAACGTAATCCGCGTATTGATATCGAGTAGCATATAACAATTAATAAGTCTACTGTGCAATGCAAATTTATGAGTAAAATATTTCATATCAGTCTATATCAATTTTCCTAGCTATTTTTAATTTGAGTGTCTTGAATTAACTCCATTGAGGAAACTTTGCTTGTAATAGTAACGTTGCTTCATTTGTAATGAAGCAACGCAATCGCTCTAAACCTACCTTACATGTTGATTGATAAGTAATAATTGATTCCATTTTTCAGATCATCGTTCCAGTAGTAGGTTACACCAGCGAAGATGTTCTAATAAAGGCCGTAGGAAATAAGGAGATCATCGTTGAAAGCAAGCCGGACCCCTTGGAGCTGGGAGAGCAAAAAAGTCTCCACATGATGTTCATGTTGCCGGCTGCAGTTCGATTGTGTGCCGTTAAGGCCGCAATTTCTTCCGATCAAATTCTAGTTATAACTGCACCAAAAATGAAACGAAAATTATGAAAGCTTGGTTTTGTCTTTTTGTTGTGTCGTCCTGTTAGTGGTAAGATAGCCACGCATTTTTTCAGTTTTCGCTTAATTAGAGCGCTGGAAGAGGTAACTCATTATTAATTACCATTTTTCCCATCTTTGTGAGGGCAGAAAGTACCGAGAAGTCAAGTCTTCTACAAGAAATGCAACTGTCCTCTTTATCGGAGGCGCTGCTGATAAAGGGATAAAACTCTAAGGCCTATTATTTTATACCATGTTTACAGTTTATGTGCATTACGAATTTAAGGAATACACGCGTTTCTTTATAATGTAGTATTTGTCTCTGGAAACAATGGGCTCGCCATGAGAGCCGATTTCATGATTTTGTAGAAACCTTTTCCTTCCATCTATCTCAGTTTCAAATCGGAAAACACTGATTTGACCTCAGTTTGAACCTACATTTCTACTTAATAAGATACTGCGTGTCAAAACAGTTGCATGAATATCAAAAACTAAGTAACACGAATATCAGATTAATTGCAGCGTCCACCCTATTCCGTTAACTCATGCACGGGACGCGTACTTAAAATTCTTAATACCTGAAGTCATGAAATACAAGCTCGATTTCCATATCTTTTGCGAGTTAAAGGCGATCCTAGCAGAAAAATTCGTCCATTTTTCAGAACTGGACCTATTAAGGTTAGTCTAGGACATGCCCCATAACTGCGATATCTCATTTAATCTTCCGTTCCTAAGGGAAAAACTCGGCCCGTGCATATTTGTACATAAGTCTTGCACGTTTACACTGTCGAAATTCTACAGCGACGCGCGAAGCTAGCTTTGATGTGTTTCATCTGATGCGCGTGGGTTGTCTAGCTGCCATACTTGTGTATCATTTTTACACTTTATGGTTAGTGTTATTGTCAAATTAATTCTCCTTTTTTGAGTTTTTGACTTTGATAACGAAACTTTGGTAAATGAGCGTGACTGAAAAGATGATTTTTAGTGAGCAACTTGTACCATGTATATCTACTGATACTTTTCAGACACTTTGTTCACTTCCAAGAGCTTTATTTAGTGAGGCTTACTTATTGTGTCCAGAAACATTTCTTAAATATCGGTTTCTAGTTATTTGGTGAAGACGAACCGCTACTTCAGACAACATTTCTAGAAAAAAATATCATGCTTTAATTATGATACAACTACGAGTATGTGTGATATAGGTTTTCATGACAACGGCGCCTCTCGAAAAGAAAGCAAAGGTTTCGAAATTCACTTTTTTATTATTTTCTTCATTCGAAATTCTGGCTTGTGGCCTTGCCGAAGAATTGATGCTTGATTATAATTTCCTGTGAATAAATTTATTTGCAATATTGGTCATTAGGGCTGCTATCAATACAATACGGAAATTGTCTTCGTGATGTTAATTTTTTACTATACTATTATGCTATAGAAAAAATAAAGGTTGAAATTTTCATGTGAAAATTACTATCCTACTCTCAGTTCTATTGCGATGGTTCCGTACTCTGAGGTGAAAACAATTTTTCATTGACCATTTTTTGACTTAGTACACACGCTGTTGACTGCACGTGACACTGACCGCGCGTAAAGATTTTATCAGGATTTAACTTCATACTACCTATGTTTCGTACGTATGACGATTATAACATATCATCATTGCATATAATCATTTATATAATGTCCTATGCAACTCAAGACTATTATAACCATGCAATTTAACCTTATATTTCTTCATGCAAGCATAATATTTATGCAAGTTTAGGTTCCTCCTGAACAAAAGATTCCCAAACTCTCGTCCCCGATCACAACGATCAGCCCGGAGTCATCTTTAGAACTCCAAGAAAATCAGCATGAAGCCAACACTAGATGTCAGAACGGAGACTCGCGAGTGCATCTGCTGTACGTTTCCGAAAGGTGTTGTTCTTGAAGGCAGAACATAAAGAGGTGAATGACAATTTTTAGATGTCGTTTCTGAAACTTGTTACGTATCCAGAATTTGTGCTGAGCACTAATCTTTGCTCGTGAAGCTTAACACATTCTAGGTTTGTGGTTACCGTTGTTGAATTCATAAAAATATTGCTTTTAACTGTCACCTGTCCAATTTATCGCAGACGATGCGAAGTTCAGTTAGGTCGAGGTCCGCGACATTCATACGAAAACCTATTCCATATAACAGTACGCTAAGTTTACGTATTTTTTTTGGGTGCAGCAAGCATTAGTGCACTGAAGAAATTAGAAATAAAAAATTCAAGGGACCAGATTCTCGAGTACGTACATATTCCCAGTCAGCAAGACTGCGTCCTAGAACGCAGTCCGCTACTGAGATACAGAAGGTTACAATATTTCACATGAGGCTTACCGTAATTTTGACGGCCTTGGGATGCTAGTTTTGAAATAAGTGAGCTCATTATTACCAGATGTAAGTAGGGGCAGCTAATTTTCGGTTGAGCTATTATTTCAGAGATGAGTTTTTTAAATGTATTGGCGCAGAAGGGAAAGTTAAAATAAATAATTTTTCGATAGAAAATATATTTTAAATTATTACAACTATACTAACAAACATAAGTAATAAACATATTAGGTAAAATTCATTTATTGTACACATCGATAAATAATGGACATATAAATAATATTAATGGTAATCAAAAATATTCCATCAATAGTTATATTATTAGTATTTTCGAACTACGTATTAAAAAATGAGTATAAACGATTATTTTACGTTGGGTAATGGCTTCATCACCATTTTTTGTTTATCTAAAAAAAAATGTTCCGCTACTGTAGAAATACAGAAAAGAACGAATTCTCGGGGAAAAAGTATTCAGAACTAAATTAAATCTCACCTAAAAAATCAATTTGACCATGCACTCGGTGAAGAGTATAAATACTCTTCACCTCAGAGTCCTCTTCAAGTCTGAAGAAAATAACATTCCGTATTAAAATAACATTCCATATTAAAACAACATTCCACATTAAAATAACATTCCGTATTAAAATAACATTCCGTATTAAGTGACCGAGTATCATGACACCTACTCCAGCGAGTGGCATGTATGTCACCGCTCGGCGTTGTGGTCTTGCACGCTAAGAAATTACATAAAATTAGTAAAGGTACATGAGCGGGCTGTCATGCTCTCCTCGACGCTCTATAAATATGTTCATCAAAAGACTACCGGGATGCAGGGACATGAATTAATAATATCACAGAACTAAACAGGTCGAGAAACTCTTCTTGTATGTCCCAGCCTAATGAACTGGGGTTCTCTATTTTGAGTGGACTGTCCTTGGGACTGCACATTCCCTTGCCACGATGTGACTGTCAGTGACAGCTCTTCGGCGTGTCCTCTTGCATAACTTGTATTTCACCACAGGAGAGAAGTAATTCAATGAACATGTATTTACGCCTATTGGAAAATACATTTTTTCGCCTAATGAAGAAACAATTCCGTCAGTTAATACGAATAACACGTGTTCGCATGTGAATATGATTTTTTCAACGCATGCAATTGCGTCATCAAATATGACTTCTGACGGAGATTTTTTCCTAATTAAAGAAACGCATGAGAAAAATGCATCCTCACATGGCATGAAGGTCTTCAGCAAGTGTCCTAAAGTCCTGCGGTTGCCACCGTAACCCTCTAAGTGTTCTACGACATTCTTGACGACTATGTTAACCTATGACGCCTATACGCACCAGGTCCTCCGAGGGGTCAGTCAGTTGTGCATATTGGGTCGAGTAGTGCTCTCCCGTTGCATTTTTAATCAGTGAAGTGAGTGGACTAAATGCGAAGAAGAAGGCATAATTCTTTCATCCAAGTCGAGTCCAGCATACCGAGTGCTGCTCAAAATTGGGCAACATTTCACCACCTAATAGCATGAATAATTTTAGCTCAAATTGTCTCAATTTCTGTTTCTCATTAACGTAGGGATTCGTGGGCATGCTCCACAATTTGAGACAATTCAAAAGAAAATTGTTGACGTTGTGTGGATATGAAGAGTAAAATTCTTAGCGACCCCGTACACACAAGTACTTCATCTGATATTTCCCGAAATCTTTGTACTACGTTACAGTGGCGGGACAAAATGTAACGTGATTCTGCTATTTCTGATTGCAGTCCATTGAACTCGAAATTTTCTTTTCTGAGTTAGAAATGTTCGAAATCTGTATTGCTGTTTCACAATACTTGTCTGAAGCAAATCATAATTGTACGTCACATTTTCCGTTTGACTCAAATTACTTCACTATAAAATCATTTATATTTTATTCTTTACGACTTTTTTAATACATATGATCTAAAACTCAAGACCCGCGAGGAAACACAGCGAAGAAACCTTCTTACAATATCATAATGAACCTGATTGCATTCTAGATATACATGTGCAGATATATTGAAGTAAACTATTTAGTTTTGATCATCGCTCTATGACTCAGCTAAACACAAAATTGTTTATACAGTTGAACTGTAGACAAATCTACTCCTTGGTGTGAAAATTAGAACCTGCGTAAAATTGTAAATTTTCGTTAATATATAGACTCCTTTTCTCTTACACAGTTTTCGCAGGTAGTCATTTGGAAAATATTTGATTATAGTCTGATAAAAAAATACTCATATTTTGTAGAAATTTAAACCTGTCACAGAGTTTAAATTTTCACGCGGTACTCGAATATCTTCAACTCAAATCTTACAAATGAATTCAACCATTAAAAAGCATAAATACGTAACCTCAATTCATCCTTAGAGATGATCTAATTTAAGAGCTATAAGTAAGTCATGAGCTATAAGTAACAACACACATTTCAGCTTTACACTGAGTAGGCTGAATCAGTTCAGGACCGTATGAGGGTTATCTTCATTTGACGCGGAGACCTGCTCGACATCCTCGGCAGGGCCCTCAGCAAGTCCGGCTTGACGTGGTCGAAGGGATAGTGTTTGGAAAACCAGCTCGAGATGGGCTCGTGGAATCTCCTCAGCCACGCGATGTTGTGGGAAACCACCTTCTTGAGCTTCTTTTGTATGCTCTCAGAGTATTCGGATTCTGTCAGGAACTGCTCCAGCTGATGGCAGGGGTAATTTAATTATTATATTTTTGTTTTGGTCAACTTCTGTAGCTACGATACAGTTCCTGCACACTTGCTCTTAAGCTAAAATATGTGTTATAAATTTGTATTGCAAGCTAAGTCAAGGTGTTAAGAGACTCTAGTGCGGTTAGTACTGTAACACCCCGAATATCATAAATGGACTCACCTCTTGATAATGTTTCTCCCTGTTGAGATTCCTAACTGCCACCTTCACAATAGCTGGCTTCAATGGACCGAACCCGAATCTGAAAGAATAATATAATTAAAAACATCTGAAGTATTTGAATTTCATGAGATTTTAAACATTATATTCGGGGTAACTTGGTAGAATTTTCAGGAAAAAATGAGAGAATTATTCTTGCTGATCTTATTACTTTGTTGCATACTTATTAACCCTTATTCATTAATTTTTGTAATATAATATTTCATTTGTTATTAGTTTGTTTCATTAATTATCACATTGCTCATGTAAATTCTACAAGCAGAACAATGGTTTTTCCTGTAAATCAGTGCATGCTTGGGTTGTTGTACGGAGGAATAAAAAGACGAGGAGACTTTCCCGGTCTTTTGCTTCCGACAGCACAAATTTGATGCACAAGAAATTAATTGATACACAATCGCAGCCTATCATCACATTTGCGAATGACCAAATGAAAAACACAAACTCAGGAAAATCAGCTCCTCTGACCATTCGGTCAGCGTACCAAACCATTGAATTCTAATAAAACTCAACGTTATTCATGAAAAAAATTCAAGTAATTTAGTTCTTCGCAAAATTTGATCCAATGACGATGTAAGAAATCCCTGCTTCGGTTTAAATTAGTCTCTGGCCTCTACCTCTCTTTGAACTGCGTGGCGTTCTTGATCATGTCCCAGGCGTAGTCGTAGCTGATGGGATTCCTGGAGACGGAGTTGATGACGGAGTACAGCCCCGGGGTGCCGAGGTTCTCGTGGTTTTTAAACCCTTCGTGAAGGTATCTGGATGTCATGAAAGCCAATTTATCGAATTGATCTCCAAGTGAAATAAGTATCCATTGTAAGGAACATCATGGCATTGCCTGGGCAAAAATTGCCATCTCTGTTACGAGGGAAGTTTTGCTTCCGGTAACTAAATATTCATGAAATATGTTTCAAATTCAAATTTGAATTTTCAAGGATGTTCACAGCCACTTCGCATCGCTTCGAGACCTCGCGCAGCGCTCGTGAGGTTAAACACTGAGTGCTTCCCCAAAAAACGTGCTTTTAATATCGAGATATGAGTGAATCTCGAGTACTCATTCTTCTGAGCAAAGCCTCAGAGTTTTTTGTTCGCTAATATTACATTGCAAGCAACGTGGTCATCTAGAATTCCTATATTGAAGGATTTCTCACGCGATGTGACGACTAACACAATTCCAAATGGGAAGAACATCGTGGATGAACGATACGCATTGTCAAATTTTGTACGACGGTTCGTAAATTTGTGATTTGTCTATGCTCAATAAATACTCCACTTCAGTTCACTTCTCAGCATTACAAAATCTTTAACCATAGCAAGGGTGAAAAATGTCTGAAAAGTATTGGCCAAAAAAATTTAACTGCGTTCGGATTCAATAATAAATAAAAAACAAAGTAGTTCAGAAAAATCTCCCTATAATTTAGAAGGTTAAGCAAGAATAACGTAATTTCAGTACGCGTGCAGTACACCGTACGCGTTCGTGGTAGTCGAGACGCAAATTATTCCTCGAAAACTACCAACATGAGACGGATCAGCACAGCTCGAGGCCTCGCTGTGGGTACCTTTTGAGCGTCCAAGGTTCCTTGGAGCAGCCGAGAGCGTTGAGAAGCGCGTATCTGTTTCTGGAGTCGAATCTGATGGCGAGGGCGTCGGTCCAGAGCGACTGCCACAGGGAGGAGTTGCCCTCCTCCACTCCGGTGCACAGCACAGATGTGCGCAGATAGCTAGGAACAACTCTGTCGAGGTGCATAATGACAATTACATGCACAGGAAGTAGGCAGCTTCATCTACGTAGCACGTGGTTGTTGAGTACCTGTGATGGTTACCATGTGATTGGCTGCGAGAGATTTGTATTCTATTTTCATGTTATAGAGAGTAATATTTAAAATACGTTTGGAAAGTCAAAGAGAGGATCGAAGTAACTTTTTACTCCAAGTTGTCTTGCCATAATATATATAGTCTCAATTAATTTGAGTCACCTAAGACTCATTTCGAGACTATACAAGGCTCCTTGCCAGGCAGAAATGTTAATTTACACTTAACTAAAGAAGGTTGCACTTGCGATGGCCTTCCATTGCTTTTCAGTTGTGAACCTGTGGTGCAGAAAACTATGGTCCGTAACGTGAAGGTAAACGCTAACATCGAACGTATCTGGAGTAATCACGCGGACCTTGTCTTCACCCACCGTGCACCATTCCGAAAATATTTATATACAACAGCGAAATATTTCTGTATAGTATCTAATGACTTACGACGGGATTTTCATTGAGTTAACGGTTAAGCAGATGTCGCATGAGAGATCACAGTTTAATTTTCCGCCCAGAGAGGGTATGTTATTTTTAATATTAAATTTACAGTTCCTAAGTCAATGTCTCTGCCTATTACCACCTTATTGGTTCTAGTAGCAGAGTTGAGCACCGTGAATGCGAAAATACCTATAAACATAAAAAGGAAAAATACTTACGAGTCATTCTACAATATTTCAGTGACAGTTAGCCTGATATAAACTCTTTAGGTCCAACATGATAGTAATGCAAAGATGGCTATGAGTTAATCTTATAAATTACTGACTATCAGTTCATTTTTAATCCTCAAGTTCATTAGGTAACAATAAAGAGAAGCTAAGCCCCCTTGAGATTTAGGAGAAAAATTTTTTGTACAAAATTTTGTTCCATAAAAACGTAATGATGGTATAAAACCAAACGTTGCAGGTTGTAGTGATCTCACTTTAATGTTGAGAATAATTTGTAATACTTCGAATTAGTCCCAGTATCATATTCCAGGCCACACAAATGTGCCACCTCAACAGTGAACGCTTAACCAACTTTGTTTTTTTGTAATCTAAGTAATATCTCACCTTATATCTTTTTTATCCTGGAAGTCGTTGAAGAATCCGAGCAGGTCGTCGACGCACTCGGTCTGCTGCAGCGTGCAGGCCCATTTCTGCGCCCTCAGGCTGAACAGGCCCTGGTGCTGCGACGCGTAGCTGTTCCGGGGCAGCCCGAACTTGAAGTACAGTTTATCGGACAGCTTCAGCAGGTATGTCTGGATGAAGAAAATGGAACGGGTTATACACGACTCATCCACGCACACGCTTTGAGGTTTAATGGATTAGAGAGGGATGATCGTCTTCGACATCACCACTAAACAAATATGCGCAAGGTATTTTTATATCATGGGAAGGGCTTTATTTGAAACGAGAACAGCTCTAGGAATGATGATAATTTTCATACCGATGAGTACTACACATGATGATATTATATAATAGTCTGCACAATAGTGTATTTCTTTAAACGGTTACCCTAATTGCTAAACAGGCTCATCCGTTGAGAACCCATTAACAAAATTTATTAGTGTTGCCTCAAACTACTTCTCCTAACCCAGATTGGCTTGATTTCAGATTTTTCATAAAAAAATTGTTGTAAAAATGTTGATCATTTAAACCATTCTTATCCCATGAACAATTCGCAGCTACTGTATTACAGTTAAGAAAATAGCAAAACCTTAAGCTCGAAGAACTCCGGCTGATAGAGAAGCTGTTGGTGAACTTCCTCCATGTTCTTCATCGTGATGAGCCAAGGGAGATATTCTTCTTCGTTTGATAAGTACGACATAAGAGTGAAGAGTACATCTGGATTTTTCAACTCTGTAAAAAATGAAAGTAGGTTATGCTCAGTTTCGCGTAGACTACAACACTGAAGTAAAAGTTAAAAAAATTGTCACCTCGTGAGAAGTGTAGGTGGAAACATCTAATGTCAAACGAAAACATTTTTAGATTTTCTCATTTCTTGAATTCGCAAATTCCTCCACCTGTATTTCCAAATCTAATAAGCATGCGTTCCTTTCGATCGGCTGAAGCTTAGCACTCAATTGAATATCTACATTAACTTGTGAATTCCTAGCGAGCTAAAATAATCTTGCCTCCAAGTCCGAACAGATGATACGCATCATCTAAGAGTTGAGCCCTGGTGATGGGCGGGAAGACGGTGTGGTTCTGTTTCAGCTGCCGAGCCAACGCCATCCAACTCGCATAGTCGTAGTTCACCCTGGCGTACGCAGCCTGCTGGTTGTTCAGAAGGACCCATCGAGGCAAATTTGGTAGTCCTGCTACGAACATCTCTTTCGACGACGGCGGTAGCCAAATGGTAGCAGTTGTCGCTGCGACGTCGATTGATCCCTCAGTTACCACAGAGACTGGGATCCACCACAGGCCCGACGTACTAGAGTTGTTCGAATCCGAAAGTTGTTTCTGTGATAGAGGTAAGTTTTCTTATGCTATTTTTCGTTATTGAGTTTCCTTTTCCTATAGGTTTTCCATGTCAATATGAGCATTAAAAGGAACGTAATGCTCATTCAAACATGCAGCTAAAAATTCGGTATTATTTTTCGTCACAAGAAGCTTGCGAAAGAGGCACTGAACTTGATAAATGACAGCACGATACAATAAAACAATTCGCAATCTGAACGTACAGAACCACATATTCTATAAAATAAACCTCCACACCTGTGAAACGGTACACGATCCGTTCGGGTGACGAACTAGATTTATGACTGGGTAGTGCTTCTGGAGCGTCCAGGTGTCCATGATCTCCTTGACAGACACGTCAGGGGGCAGGGTGTGGTCCTCACGGCCCACTTTGGTGAGGTGACGCCACAGATCGTCTTGGTGGGCGTTCGAATACTTGCTGCAAGGGCGACGGCGATCGAGTTGTATATGTACCATCATTAAATAACAGATTGTGGATTACCAAAGGCAATCAATTTCTGCCTTGCTGCGCCAAATGGTGAACTGTACATCAAAAGCTAAAGGGATATTCCAAGTTCAATCAAAAACGCTGTAACAACTATCTATTTACTCAAGTAAATAACTGCAGTTTGCATGCATTTAAACCTCATTTTAAGGTAGAACAATCAACCAGTAATAAAAAAAACGTAAAAATGACTGTTTTGCTTATACGCTTGTGTGATTGAAAAGTTAACGTCCCAAATTCATCAACTTTGCCGAAAACCTCAACGCTGATTATCATCCAAAGAGGTAAAATAGATCACGAATTTCTTACTGTTCGTTGAGATAGTTCCGGATTCCCCGCTGGAATGTTTCTCCAGTCAGAAAATGGTCCATCATCCGAATGAGAGAAGCTCCTGTAAGAGAAAATTAAATGAGGAAATACTAGGATTGGTCATCTAATTATAAAAAGTAAAGAGCTCATATAAGAAGGATAAATCTTTTAATTGTACCCCATTCCTATAGAATTTCTTTTTTGAAAGAAATAACTACTCTATAACTCCATATTTGATATTTTGTGCGGAGCTTATCGACTCTTTCCTTTTAGTTTTTATGGAATTATAGTAGTTCGTTGTTAGAGTTATGGTATGGCATACGAAATAGTCGAGAAAGTAACAGATCTCGATCCTCATTTACAAGTTGAAAACTAGGTCTTGTGTCAACCAGTATTAGTATAGAAATTGAATCAAACAATTTTTCACTAAAGGTGATGGTTCTGAATATTCTTAAGCTTAAATTAACACAGGGCGTTAGTAACCTTTGTTGTAGGTGATGCGATTGAAAGTACTTTCGATTTCATGAATCGATGAGACGTTTCTAACAATAGGAGTTGACATTTGGGTCTGATCCAGCTCCATTGCAGTCATCTGTTGTCCGCTGATGAATAACTTCATGGCCTCCCACTCTGGCTCTACCTGTAGGAAAAGGATGCACTCAGATAAAAATTACCAACGTTTGAACTACAGTGTTTGGGATAACTCGTGGCTTCTTTTTTGCCTGATTATTTAAGACCGATTTCTCAATTTGACGCTAGAAACGGGCAGAACTCTTATCGGAAACATCAATTGTTCACTGAACTGTATCTCAACTTCTCTCTCTAGCAGAAGCCATTTTGAATAACTTCACTTTACGGTATGTCTTCTTGGAGGTTAGAAATTTTGGCAATTAATGTAATAGATCCCCAATAGTAGGTTTAAGCTTTTGCTCACTTTCTTAATCAATAGACAATACGCACAAAGGTTTGTATTTTACTTAGAGACGTTACGGTGAGGATAATAAGTGCATAAACATGACTGAATACCGGACATCATAAGTTGAAAGTGTCAACTACCCCAATCGTAGTTTCGTTGTACTGATAGATATTTTCATTGCGAAAACCCTCTTCAATGAATAAATTTGCCATGCTTCTGGATTTAAGTTTTATAACCCGAAATTTATTACGAGATATCATGGAACTCGATAACACTTGATGAACCCAACGTTTGTATTATAAGGTGTAAAATTTTCATGGTACTCTTCAAGCTTCAATTCGTTTCACTCCTCATTTCTTTCATCCAATGCCGACCATGTGAAGCGCGACAATTCGAAACACTATTTCCCACGATATTCCACTCAGTTTTGTCTAGTTGATCACATCGTCCATTATTGTCCAAGCCCTTACTTGAGAACATGTTACTCACGGCCTGGATGCTCTTCAGAGACATGTAGGTGGCGAACCCTTCGTTGAGCCACAAGTCGGACCACCAGGCCGCGGTCACGAGGTTGCCAAACCACTGGTGCGCCACCTCGTGGGCGATCAGGGTAGACGCTGCTAACAAGTTCCGAGACGTGCTAGAGTTTGTAATCCTGATTGCGTCCTCACTGGGGTCCAGAAAAAAATGACAAAATACGTTAATTACTTCAGGATAAGGTCTTATTTAAATTGTACTTGTATGAACAAAACCTTTTGGGAACTATTTATAGTGATAGCGTCTGCTAAAATTAAGATAGCAACTCAAGATAACATCAGCTGCCCTGTGAGAAAATAAAACATTTTGATACACTTACAGGTATCCTACAATTGTTATGAAACCGCCACGTAAATTTGTGCCATAATAGGACGACGATTCCGTCTTGTGAGTCGTGTGACAGAATATCGCTGAAGTGCGCCAAGCTTAACATACCTTGTAACATACGGTGTTTCTTAGGTTGTAGAAAACTAGCTTGTCAAGAAGGAGTTCTCTTACTATGATGATTGAGCAGGACGTGCATTTGTTTTATCTGCTACAAGATTTTCATTCTCTTCTTAGATATGAAAGTTTAAACTGTTCACGGGACCAATATTACGCGAGACATAAAAGAAATTAAAGTTAATTCCTAATAATATAACTTTTGTAGTGTCAATGATACACATGAGAAATTTCAATATCAACTAAAGAAATGCTGTACCAGTCACAAGGTTCTGTCTCGTGATACTTCTAAGGTAAATCACAAAAAGCTCTAATAAAAATCTTCTCAAAAAATTCCAAAAGTCCGAGACTTATGTAGCAATTCAGGTTACTTTATGTTGAGTCTTGCGAGGTCAAAAGCCCTGTAGGCCTCGCATGACTTGCATTTTTAACTTGAACGGCTCCTCAATGTAAAAAAATTCCCTAATGTTAAAGGGTTTCCCCGTGGTAGAAGGGTTTCCCTAATGCTACAGGGCTCCTCAATGTCACAGGGTTTCCCAACGTTAGAGGGTTCCCCAATGTTACAGGGTCCCCCACTGTTACAGTGTTTCCCGATGTTACAGGGTTCCCCAGTGTTACAGGGTTCACCACTGTTACAGCGTTCCTCGATGTTACAGGGCTCCCCGATGTTACAGGGTTCCCCAATGTTACAGGGTTTCCCAATGTTACAGGGTTCCCCATTGTTCAGGGCTCCCCGATGTTACAGGGCTTCCCAATGTTACAGGGTTCGCCAATGTTACAAGGGTCCTCAATGTTACAACCATTGCTAGAAAATTTTTCAAAGTTGTAAGGTTTCTAGGGTTACCAGTTTCCCAAATGGGGGTACAAGTCCCCATTATTACAAGGTTCCAGCAATAGAAGGTTCCTTAATGTCACAGGACCCCCAGTGTAGAGGGTCCGCACTGAAACCTCATACCCCAATAAAACAAGGCTCTCAAATGTTACACGGTTCCAATATTCTACGATTCCCTCCCTTCAGAATTTATGCTGGACTCAGCATTCGGTCACGCTGCTCTTCAATAATTTGTAAAATCTTGTGCTCACTTGTAGGTAATTAATCCCCAATTTTCCATTCCCGCTGCTCTCATTTTCTCGAGGCCGACCGAGTCCAGTTTGGTGAAGGGGTACGGAATGTTGTAGAAATTTTGGAAGTATTGGAGGAACTTGGGCGTCTGCTCCAAGGTATACCGACCGTCCAGGTAGTGCTCTTCCCTCACGAATACTGGAAATGTTTTTAGGAAACACCGGTCAGTGTATTATTACAAATCCGAAAAAAATATTTGCGAGAACTGATCATGTAATTTCAAGTTCTTTTAAAATTTTAGGACAAACCCTGTCGTCAATACGGTATGGTCATTCACGTGAAGTAGATGTGTACCCATTCAATAGTTTCTAATAATTATGTTTCGTTGCAAATCTGAAATCAATTATTATCGCCGACTATAACCCTAATTCCGTATGTTATGTTTCAGTAGAATGTGTTTCAGTATGTGTTTAAAATGTAAAATATGTTTCAGAATATATTTCAAAATGTGGAAAATGCTTCAGAATACATTGTAAAAAATGAGAATATGTTTCAATAATGTAAAATGTATTTCAGAATAGATCATGCTTCAGAATATGAGTAGAAGATGTTTCAGAATATACAAAGAATATGTTTCAAATATGTAAAATATATTTCAAAATGATTCGTATTGTAGAAAAAGTTTAGGTACAAATAGTTTCAATTACATATCCAAAATCCTTTAACATTGCCTATTACAGCACTAATTCAGCAGTATAGATAAGAATATCAAATAAAATACTTCAAATATTGATCGTAAACCTCTACGAAGAGCAAAAATTTAGAAATTTTTTCCAAAAAAAAACTGCTGCGCTCGTTTTAATCATATTTCATATCAAGAACCAATAACGTTTTTTCAAAGCACATATCAAGATTGGAAAATTATGGCACCTTTGTACTCGATGCCGTCGACTTTCTTCGTAAGGGATTTGAATTGAGAGATGACGAAGGCCAGCAAGTATGTGGGCATCAGCACGGTCGTTTGGAAAATGTCCCATTCGTACTCAGGGAAGCCCAAGCTGTAAAATAGGTCGAACGTTATTTTACTGTGCGAACGCGTACTTCCTACTACTAGTGAAGTACATGGCTTATACGTAATTCCACATAGGAAAGCATGCAACGAAAGCTCGCTGAAGTTGTTATTCTTGAAAAAGACAACGATACTCGCGACTTGGATGCGACTGCCAGTACAATCTAACGACAGTTGAAGTCTAACCTCTATCACACGACGTCGACAAAATGTTCATGGTGAATGAATTGCTTTTCGCTAATAAAAATGATAAATATCGCTCACTAGGATGATGTTATCGCTTCTGTGAACAGTTAAGAATATTGAGAAATGAAAGTGAGTTTTAAGAATTTGAACTCATAATTATTAAAATTATTCATGGAACAATAGACTAGCTTTTTCGTCCACTTATGCTTAACAAAGTGGTGGATTTACAAACTCCTAGAAATTTACTGCATATAACAAACAAGAACTTATGGTGCACAAGGCAGTAGCTATTAGAACCTTGTAGAATTTGAATACGCATACTATCGTAAGTCTACATGTTGTAAATAAGCACTGTTGTACGTCATGAATATGACACTTTTCCCTCGTGGGTACTGCAAATATTTTTGAGAAACTCCGGATGATGTATTATTTGCAATACTAAAAAACGATTGCGAAAACTGATTATGTATTTTCAAATTCTTTAAAAATTTTGAGATAAATCTTCCGTCAATGCGGCTGGTGCAGCATTTTCCCTGTAAAGTACATATGAAAACAGTGAATAGTTTCTGACAAGTTCTGATTGCAAATTTGAAATCCTGGAATCTTAATTACATCATCTCGTGACTAAGCACTGCAGAGAATAAATTACACTGGAATCATAAATTACGTCAATTTGTGGACAGGCATTCTAGTGAATCGGATGCCTGAGAATCCTAATTACGCCAACTTTTGTGAATATGGACTATTCTACAGAGAAAATCCTAGAATCCTAATTAAGTCATTTGTGAATAAGCACTATTGTGCAGGGAAAATCCGAGAATCCTAATTACGTCATCTTGCTGTGAATAAACACAATTGAGCAGAGAAAATCCCAGAACCCTATTTCCCCGAATTTATTGTAAACAGGGCACGTGCTTTTGGCCCCAAATAGGGACGAGTTAGCTCACAAAGGCGCGGTGACGCTCAGAGGCGTGTTGGAGAGCGCGGTGCTGTTGGTGGGTCTCGCGAGGCGCAGGGAGAAGCGCGCCTTGAACGCAGGTTCGTCGAGGCAGGGAAACACGTAGCGCGCGTGCGTCGCCTGCAGCTGGGTCGCCACAACCACTCTGGGGACGCAATCCCCGTTAGGATCATCTTGGCAAAATTCAGGGCATCCCCTTAAAAATGTTTTCGTTCTTTGGGTGTCAAAGTCACAGACACGAGCCTGTGGGCTCCATTTCGTGCTGCTAGCGTGATGGCCTCGTAACCGACAGGGCCCTGGTTCAAATCTCGGCTCAGTCGTCGAGGCATTTTCACGTTAGCAGGGAGTACTTCCCTTAGACAAGGAAGTTTAAACCACACGTTCCTCACATCCCTCACCACGCCATTAGTTGTAAGGCATTGAAAACCCAACGGTAAAACGTATTGGAATTAATAAAGGTTCTAATGTTATGTTGAAGAAAGGTACTTTTTCAGTACCTTTCGACACGTTCCTACAGTATAGGACAGTAAAATGACATGTCTTTGTTGTACTTGAAATCAAAATAAAAGACATATGAGCAACGGACAGTCAAGTAGGGATTTAATTTTTCGGGACCTTTGTATTGCATTGTGTACATTGACGCACTACTGTGTCTCATATGCAAGAGCTATCTGCTTAAGTTATCCGTGCACTTGTAACAAGAGAGTCTCTGTCACCAACATGACTGATAAGATGTACGGTGCTGTGGAACAATTTATCACATCAAGTGACGTTCGGAGGGTCTCTGGCAGTCAACTATTATTTAATGAATCATTAGCTAAGACGATCACAATTTGAATATGAGTTCCAATTTTGAAGAACGATCTTGAACTCATTCAGAGGGTACTGAGTAATGAATACTTGTCTCTAATGAAACTCTTGATATTTGGCGGTCCTTAAAATACTAGTGCGGCCTATTTTATGAAAATTTCAGATCATTTAAATGACTTACTAGCTCCCGCTGCCCCATTATTCTCAAGTAATATTCATAAGTAATTACTTTTTTCTCATCAACGCTGTCGAAGTCGACGAAATCACATTTCCCGCAGAAGAATTCTTTCAAATCATGCACGCTCGTACAAACTCCAGATTACAGTTCTTCTGTACGTGTCATTAATTTTTCTATACAACCAAAGTTTCAGTGCCGTCAGAGTCAATGAAAAAGTGGGACCACGCAGTGAAAGTCGTTCCCTATGAACCCCGACTCCAAGTCATTCCCCCCCTTAATTCCAGTTCGGTCAAAGTACCAAAATGCCTTCAGAAAGCGAAAGTAGTCTCTCTGGAAGCCTGTTCAAAGTCTAGTGCATCAAAGTTTCTGTGCCATCTAAGTCAACGAAAAAGTGCAGCCAGAAAAAGTCGTCCCTCCTGAACACGAAATTCACGTCGCTTTACCTCACAGTTTCGGAGCTGTCGACATAACCGAAGTGGTAAAGACCCTTGCCGTCGCTCCGAATATTGCCCTGGAAGTGTAGGGTGAGCGTGTAGTTGAAGCCAGGCTTCAGGGTTGTGTCCGTCGTCATGTTGATCATTTCGGACTCCGGCATCTCCGTCACTTGACTGATTTTAATAGTGCTGTTCTCAACGTCAGTCACCTGTCAGTTGGTCGTCCATCGGTAATTTTACGTCGTCAAACAAAAGTTTGATATTTGGGTTACAAAAAAGATTGCGGCAAGTTTTATGATGATTATCGTAAAAGTTACTAGGGTTTTAATTGCTTGAACAACTTTACATAGTATTGTTTTTCAAACGAAAGTTAATTCATAATTCGGATTTCGAACCATAGTTCGATTTTCGGTCATCATTCCATGCAAGGGAGACCGAGTCGTCAAATCATTAAAAATTGTTTTACAAATGGGTTTAACGTAAGCCTTTAATGAAACTAACAGAACTAATTGGTTTAAAATAATCCGGTTGATGTTAAAAAAGTAAACTTGATGCGTAGGGTCAAAGCCCGTACGATTTCATGAATTATGTGTCTACTCATGAATGATTTCCAAAATATTAATTTGTTCTTTACGATAAAAAATCATTGCACTCTGATTAATTCTAATCGGGAAATCATCTAAGACGACGTTATGCCTCATGATGTTGGAAATAATTTTTTTCCCTTACCAATTTTTTGAAGAACGTCTTATATTTTAGCAGAGAGTAGAATTGAAAATAGCAGTATAATTTGCTAATTTTTCAACAACCTTTTAAGCGTGAGTAGTTTTGAAAACAGTATTTTAAGATTTTTGTAAGAACCGTCTACTCTTCAGGAGAGTTGAAAATGGTATAGTAGGGTTGAAAATAGTATTTTAATGTACTAATTTACTAATACATTAAATTTACTAATTTTACAAGAACTTTCTACATTTCAGTAGTGTTAAAACCGCGTTTTATTCTGCCGATATTTGCAAGGACCCTCTACACTTGGGTCGCATTGAAAAATATGTATTCATTTACTAATTCTTTGCAGAACCTTTATTTCAGCACGGTTAAACGCCGTATTTTAATTCACTCATTTTTACAAAGAGCCATCAACACTTCATTATGGTTCAAAATACTGAGCAGTTTAACTCGCTTAATTCTACGGACCTTCATGAGATGTTGCGGCATCGTGAGGTCCTTGGCGTGCATGACGATTGTGCGGGTGCTGTTGAGCACTTGGAAGTCCAGGTCCACGTGACCCAAAAACGTGCCGTTCTTGAACTGATAAACCTGTGGCGAGGGAGAGAATAGCCGACACCTCAGGGATGTAATCCTCGATAAAAAGGCCCAGCAACGCTTCACACTGAAATGCGAGTATTTGTATTTTATTCGTAAGTCACCGTAAGTGAATGTCATTCAAGCGAGTGTTACTCAATGAGTTGCTTAAATTTCATTATTCAAACGCTCGAAGAAGAATTGTTTCGATTTCGTTTGTTCACATGAATTTTCTTTATTTGAATGTTTTTCAGCATAAATCAGTCGAACCTCATTCACGCAAGCCACTCCTGCATAAGTTACTTAAATCTCCTCACTACATTTTAAAGAAATCGTGAATGAAACCTAGCAAAAATACATACTAACAAAAATGTACATTAAAGCGCCCTTATAAAAAAAATCATCACTATACACGGGTAAGCACATTCTTTCTCTCTGAACTATGGCTGAAGAGCTACGGTAATACCCTGAAGTCTACACCAAGTAAACAAGACCATCTCGGGCTTAGGTACACGTCTTCTTAAAATAATAAGAATTGTCACCTACGGTTTCCAAATACTCTCTGGCATAAAGATCTTTTTGACTCGCGTAAAAACAAAGTCTATACCCTTTCCCGCTGCTTCACGAGTAAAAAAAATAGTAAGAACAAATACTGAGCATAATAACAAAGTTTCATAGTTAGAGATTAAATAAAACAATACCTGTAAGCTGATATGGTAGTGAAGGGGCACGATGTTAGTAGGTAGCCTAACTGCCTCCTGCTTTTTCGTTCCCAAGTCGTCGCGAAGTTTGGAAAAATCGGCCGTTGGAGGCTTGTCAACGATGACGAGTTTGTGATGAAGTTCCAGGTCCTGAGTAGGAAGAGATTGATCATTTTATCATAAAGCACACAGTAGGAATGGTAGATACTCGTTTACACCCTCGGTATTGCATGATTTTGCAGTGCATGAGAGGCTAGACAGCGGCTGAGAGAGTATTTCGTATTTTCTCACCAGCTTGTCAACAAGGCTGCCGTTTACTTGTGGAGAGAGTATAGGTCTTTTTAAATGTCAGTGAACTGTAAATGTCATTTTTAACCGAATCTTGTTAAATTTCTGTTCATCTGTATTATTAATAAAATTTGAGTGTACTATATCAAATAAAAATAATGGGCTTAATTTCTGAAGAATGATGAAACAAGAACTAGAAACTAGAGAAGTATTCCACAAATCCACTCAACGGAGTACAGGAGTAAAAAGAAAGTTTATGGCCATTTCTGTAGGGAAGCGAATCTGCAAAAGAAGTAAAGTGGACAAATATTTGTTAACTGAGCTGAAGTTTATTTATTTTAGTTGAAGACAAACTTTAGCGAAATTTTTGCGATTAGCAGAACATCAGAACGTCATTTGAAAGTCGGTCAGTCGTTAAAATCGTATGAATGTTCAAGCCATGAATGTTCTTCCATATTTTCTTCTGTTTACATCGTATACAAGTGAAATAAAGTTTTGATTTCTTTGTTATATCTGCATTTTCGTTGGCTAAATTGCAATGTAAAAACTCCACCACCTTAGAATGTCGTGTTTTGTCTCATAAAACAAAGCGATAAGTGAAAAAAATTGTAGTTGTCCTAAAGCGCAATCTAAACTAGTAACGACAAATTTTACTTATTGCGCGTTAGTTTAAATGGCTACATATTATTAAATAAAATTTATGGTCCGTGATCACTATCCAATTTCCCTCGAACAGAGAAGTATTATAGCCTGAGAATTCCCAGATTTGGTAGCTAGATCGTTTTTGTAACAAGTTTCTGTACCTAAATCGTTTTTTTAACAATTTCCTGTAACTAGATCGTTCTTGCAACAAGTTCCTGTAACTAGATCGTTCTTATTACCAGTTCCTATAACTAGATCGTTCTTGTAACAAGTTCCTTTAACAAGAGCAGCGTTATAACCCGAGAACTTCGAGTTCCTGTAACTCGATTGTATGTCTTTATTTCTAAATTGGTTTCTAAAAGATGAAACATTGCATTGTTGCGTAAAATTACCTGATACTTTTGAAGCCTCTTGAATAGGTCGCTGTCCTCGAGCTCTTCATCCTCGACGTAATTACAGGAGCAAACAGAGACTAATTCCAGCAATAATATGAGCTTAACAGCAAGCTCTGAAAATCTGGAGGACTTCATCTTTTCCCTGGAAAGTGTTAATAATAAACAATCTTAAGAAAAGAGCGGTATACATGAGGCGTAAGTTGCTGTTGAACATATATTATAAATCTACTTGTCATGCTAAAGATGGAAATTTTATATCTTTAATTCAAAGTCAGAGCAAAATCGTAAGTTTTAATAAAGCCAATAGACCCATAACGTTAACATGAAATGCTCAAATGTGTAAAAAAAGCAGCTCTATGGCATTCTGTAAAAGAATCTTGGGCTTCCACGGTATAATCGTTTATCCAGAGCAAAATTTTCATGGGGAAAACTTTTCGCCCCGATTTACTACTTCGTTTTGTAACACAACATTTGAAACAGTGAAACATTTGAAACATTTATTTACCGATAGTAATTTACATCAGGTACAGTTTTACAATCAAAATGAGAACTGACGAAGAACCTGAATCAGGATACACACCACTTGCGGGTCAGAATAAGCTACAAGGCTTCTAGGGCAACCTATATAGAAACGAGGACCTTCGTTACACAGAAAAACTATGCAAGCCCTATGTTGACGTGGAGTGTTTTGTTGAATCGTAATCCCCACGCAGGGCTGAACAGGGTAATTGAAATCTGTTTTGATGATGTTTATTCATCGGGGAAGGGTGATCATTGAGGAATGTACAGGGACACGCACCTTCCATCTCTCTGCAGTGCTACTTTCGCAAAACATAACTGGTAATTTTGAGTGGAGTGAACTCAGGTGATATCCTTGGTGAAGGATATTACCTGTTCCTCAGCTCATGAACAGATGATATCCAGATATCTGTACTTCACATATTTTTGATAGTGCTTATCAACTGTTTCAAGAGCTCATGAAGGAAATAGGGTTAAAATTTTGAAACTTTTCATAACTAAATTTTGCGGTTACAAACCAGAGAATAGTGAATGGCTGCAAAAGAGGACAGAGCATGAAAACTAATCGTATTATTCAGAAGCTATACATACATATGGATTACTCTTGTTAACTGTTAGAGTACATTAATGTTTAACATGAGTGCAGAAACATCGATATGATGAGAGAGTCTTTCACATGACAGTTGCAAAAAATATATATTTACGTTAGTGAGTGCATGTTCAAATGAAAAACTCATCTTCACGCGGCAAAGTTCTCAAAATTCATGCAATAGCTACGCGAGGTTGTTTAGGGAAAAAGCGTGAGGGCAACCCTCATTAATAGCGAAGGCAATAAACATCAGCCAAACTCAAAGCATTTATTCAACCACAAAAACTTGCACAGCTAACCAAGTTTCGACTTCACTGGCATTTACATAATCTTAGAAACTAATAGAAAAAGCTACTAAGCGAGACACGTGGAAACTTAGTAGCTGCATCACAAAAATAATACAATATAGCTGCGTTCCAGCTCGAGCTTGTGAGAGAGGTTCGACGAGATGGGCCTGCGCAAGCGCACCACGACTTCCCTGCCGGCGACAAACCTGTTTGGTGAGGCACCGCCGAGTGGGGCGCGATGTGGTCAAACGGTTGCAAAAACTTTGGTGAAATTGAATGCTTTTGTTAGAGGGAAATCAGTCCTTCAATGATAAACTCAAAGGGCGCTGCTATTTTGCTCTCTTAAGAATGAAAACATAACATCACACTCAAATTCCTTCTCTAATACTCCTATTTCTACTTATTGTTATAAATGTGACCATTATTAATGCTGGATGGATCAGCTAATAAAAGTTGATTTGAAAGTTATTATACATCTCTTCACTTCAATAGGTATTTTAGAGCATAGGAATTGATACAAAACTGAAGTTTGAAATGCATTCATAATTTTAAATTATCGAACCTGTTAATTATTATAATCATCCACTCCATCAATTTTCTAGCAGATTTGATAACTTGAGTAATCCCTGGAGGATATGAACAAATTATTTCTTAATATGTTCATGAACTCTCCAATCAATCAAATTTAAGAAGCCAATAAGGTGTGCACGAGTATGCCAAATTCGGATGAAATAGTTTGCTATCGAAAACGAGTGAGAGCAAAATTTCTTCGTTCTTGTGAGTGAGGAAAATTGACAAAAATTACTACGTTTCTAAAATATCAAGAAATTGTTCGAAACTTCTTCCTATCTTCCTTTTCTAACTACATATATATCTATCCTTATGTATAAAGCCATTTTACCACCATATGCACAAGCTGATCACTCTCAGTATTATTCCTCAGTATTATATTATTTGCTTCTTTGTAAGATAGGAGGAAAGAAAACTTAATTGGAAAATGCATAATAATAATAATTAATTTTATTATTAATATTATTAATAATTTAGACCCATTAATGAACTAATACTGAGATATTACGATGATATCATAATATTATGATATGTTGATACTGTTGCAATTCACATCTCAATCCCGTAATCACCTCATGTCAGGTCGCCATTGCCGTCATCCTTAAAAACCATGAAATTAGTTCGGGCACGAATTCCAACTAGTTCGGAGCACTACGTCCCATGCGACACTCGTATGCTACCATTTTTAGGTATATCGTGTTTTAGTTTTCCTTACCAACGAAAAAATTCATCCTTACTACCAAAGAATTTCACTTCGAAGACGCATTTTACACTTTACTTTGCGCTGATGTAACCCTGCAGTCCCAATTCACGACGCTCATACGACGCACCGAGAACAGAATTTGAAAGAAAGCTTGCGTTGGAGAAAGCAGGCACGTCAATCACGATGATCTAAGGGTATAATGCCATCAAGTTTGCTCCACTTTCTCGTTACGTGCTGTACAGCACAAGCGAGCCATATTAGTCTTCGTTTGTCATCAACTTCAGTTGCTTTAGTGCAGTATACTCCACTTTTATACATTACTATTGCTAAACCTAGCAGTTGTCAGTAGTGATGCCCGACCTTTGTCATTAGCTTATTAGGTTGTCATTTCGTAACCTGTGTACATTACTGATGAATTTGATATCGTGATATGTTACAGTGCAAGCGAACATACAGTCTACTGGAAACTGTGACACCAGTGGGTTGTTTGTGTGCCTCATGACAGCTAAAGAAACATTCAAAATCTAGCAAACTCTTGAGGACAAACTAGTGTCCTTGCTGAGGGCGTCCGGAAACGTGACTTTCAAGGTGTCAGAGGAGTTTTCCGAACAAGTGACTCACAAAATCGTGAGCGTCACTTGTACCTGCTCAATGTCATTACACTTTATTCTCATATTATCGGCTGCTAGTTATAGAGAGAATAAAAAATTCACGGTGAAGTAGCTACCATTTTTCCTTACATACATAATTCATAATCATGGTCTCGATTACTACTTTGTTCTTCCGGATAAATTTCTAACGCCAGTCTCACCTGAATTGTAACGTACTCCAAGTATTAAAGCTAATCTGAGATTGTGAAGTTTTATTAGAGATAAAGTGGGACCTGATATTGCCATATGCCTATTTATTGTATAAAAATTTCATGGCAGAAAGTAACACTTCATGTTAGAATTAAAATATCCAGATTTTCAAGATAGTCATGTATAAAAATGAAGAGTTTCGATTTCAGCTTGTTTCGGATCAGCTCAGAAAAGTGTGTATTAAAATATCTATATACTGTCGAATTACATGTTTGTCATATTTTTTTTAAATGTGTAACCTGCAGGTGTACCTTTTTGCAAGAATATCCAACGTGGTAATAAAATTTATCTTCTCTAAGTAACTGGGATTTGTTTAACAGAAGAGCAATTTCTTTAGCATTATCCTGTATATTTCTCATGAATACATAGTGTTCTCACCTTTCACGCATCATGGATGAAAACCAAACATTCCATTCGCTCCTTGCATGGATACAAATTAAATTCACAAAGTGACGTCTTAGAACCATAGTGAACGAATGTAGTGTAAATTTTGTCATTTCTGATTAACACATATTCAGACACAATTCATGTGACTGTCTCATTTCATAATTTTGGCGAGGTGACTAATCTTCACCGCACCTGACATGCTCGTACGTTTATGAACACACTTCAACAGATTTAACAAACTTTAAACGAAGTAAATCTTTCCCTCACGCTTAATGCGTCCTAAATTTACGACAAATTATAAATTACCTCTAACTGCTTCCATAGGTAATTTATAATTTGTTGAAAATTGAGGATGCATTAAGCGTGAGGGAAAGAGAAAGTGAATTCATGACGAAGTTAATGGGAATAAATATTGCAAAAATAACATTTACAACATTTCGTCCCTAAAATTAATCATTCAAAGTCTCACTCATCTTAGTTTGCTCCACGCTCAAAATCTGGCATTAGCTCGTACCTTCGCTGCCTAAATTCAAATCTACACCTTTCGAACCAGCTCAATTTAGTTCGTTAACATCGTCCCCCAGTTCTTCTCACCTCACATATTTTTGATAACCATTAAAATTTCAGTAATAATAAATAATCATCAACAAATAGAATAGATTCCTGTAGGATGCCCTAGAAGTCAGAGAACTTATTCGGGCCCACATGAAGCTATGTATAAAAACTATCCATTATAATGGTATGAGGAATCAATGCTTGCAATATCTTTAAATGATGCAACACTTGTGGTAATAAATTGTTTCAATTGTTTCAATTCCTGCAATTGCTGATGCCTCAAACAATTTCCAACGAGAACCCGTTTTATCAAATAATTCCCTCCTCGCTCTCAACACTTCAAAGAATGTCATCTTAGTATTCACCATTTAAGATTTCTGCACCAATGAGAGTAAAATTAAATTATTGATGTAGACTTTTGAAGTGCTCAATTTTTTGATAAGATTAAGAAATGACTGCATATGACTCATTTTATAACTCATTTATCCCAGTTCGTTATACGTGTGGATATTTTTGTAGCTCAAACTATTTCCGACTATCCATTTAAGAAAACCTAATTCACTACTCAGTGTATTCACACAAATTTGTCATTCTTTCACTGTGTCAAAAAGTTTTCAAGCTTCACTACTTTTAATAATGTTCCTCATTTAAATTTAATAGCACAGTACGGATGATCAGTACAAAAAAAAATTATCATAATTGCGAAGTCAAGTTTCCTTCATTACGACACTTAATTGCCAAAAGCGAGTTTGTAAAAATATTTATTTATTTATTCTCAAAGATAGGAACTATTTTAAAAAATACTCACGTTCTTAAAGATTCAGGTGAACGACATTGCTATGATTACAGGTTAAAAGGTTATTAAGAAACGCAGTCCTACATCAATTCTCATACTTAGAAAAAAAAAATTCATATCTGCTCAAACACTGGAGAGTCTCATTAATTAATTTTTTATCCGTGCTTTGTGGTGCACCAAAAGGCTTACGTCATATTCTATTCACTTTTGGGGTGATCCTAGATTTTGAATGATATTAAAACAAGAAAGAAACGAAAGAAACAATCAAATCAAGTTAATATGTAACGTGTTGGGTTTTGAATGCCTATAATTACCCACAAGATACTCGAGTGGGGTGAGGAATGTAGGTTATTCAATCTTCCTTTCCCAACGGAAGGGCTTCTCGACTGCTTGAAAATTAACTTTAGCTCAGGGAAAAGAACCCCTTCAATTCTTTCAAAGCAGCTTCAATGTTCACGGTATCTGCTATCTATTACAAGGCACTTTTCACGATCTTCCTTGCGCTAGTGTCTCCCCCGAGAAGAAACAGTAGAATTTCACTGGACGTTGGCATCAGGAAGCAGGCACGTAAAAACTTGCTCGACCAGGAGCTTGACACGATTGCGCCCCTCGACGATTTCTTCACTTGCACTCATGCGTTTTCCGTGACTAAATATCTTGACCTGGAACTTGTAAATTATGACGAAATCGTGGATGCAATGGAGGAATCTGGAACGTTTATGAGGGGATGTTACGCTGCCACGGCGATGTAATTGAAGGATAGTCCATCGTAACGAGAGGTCTTAAGACTTCAATTGTCAGTGTTCAGATACGGATGCGCATTTTTCTGAACGTAAAAGAAAGAACATGCGAAATATAGGTCATTTTTTATTCATTCAATTTAACCTTTTTGGCAGCTGTCGAAAATCTCAGAAGTAATAGAACACTAACTCCACACTTATGCAGATTATTTTTTGTTCATTACAAGTGTACTCCAGCCCTTCAGTACTTTTAAGGAGCTGACGACAAAGTTATCGTTACATGGTCATGTATCTATTTCCGTGACAAAATGAACTTCATGAGGATCAAGAACAACAACAAGAGATATTGAAAATATCAGCAAAAATTTAAAAACTGACGACGTGCCCGAGAAATGGTAGGACGTTTCTGAGAGAAGAATATACTGATACTGAAAAAGAGGCTTCTGAGTTTTTCGCTTATTAAAAAATAACGCAAACTGAACATGTATAGTTTAAACTGTGATTGCTTGGGTTAATTTATTTTATTGAAAATATTCATGATTTTATTTAGTCAAACGGTCTTACACGCTTGGTATTTGAACTGAAACTGCGTGTGCACTTTTAGAGCTAAAAACATCAATTATCGAATGAAATTTCTAATTTTTCTTCTTAGCTACTTGTTATTGATGTATTGCTGCTGTGACATTTCGTACGCTGGGATATAATAATTTATGTAAATATAACGTGCTTCTTTTTTTAGAGAATTGGTATTGTTATTATGTGAATGTCTAAAATCAGCTATTACAAAAATTGTTCAATAAAAGAAGGAACCCTTGCCCAATATACTGCTAGTTTCTCAAACGCATCGTTCCTACAGTCCCGCCGAACTTATAAATCACATCTACACAAACTCCAATTAAGTTTCTTTTCGAAACAAAGATTCACAGGCCAACTCAGAAGGTTTTCTAATCGGACGCACACGTCTACACTCGACCGCAGCAGGGGCCGATGTGAGAATGAGGACTCGTAAGCACCCTCCATAGATGACGTCGCCCGAGCGGGTGCCCGAGATTGTCGTTGCTTTTCCTCCGTCGAAGTGTAGGAGCTCCTGCGGTAGAGCTCTCTATTCTCCGCCCCTCACGAACACCTACACCAACTCTCTATTGTACTGCGACCGTGTAACTTCCGTAACTAATTATATTCCGCAATAACATTTCGAGCTTTCCTCTGTAACTCGCATTTCACCGCTGCCGGTGATAGCTTATGTATCGGCTTCCCAAGTAAATAAACAACCGTAACGAAAAGATAATTATTACATTCGCGCATATTTTCGCAAGTGAAGTGGTGTCTCGTGAAATTATTACTGCAGTCCTTGTTAACTTTTAGAATTATTGCTACGAAGAGAACTGCTGTAAAATTGAAAGCTGACGAAAATGATGAGTGAAGACAAGCACATAAATAAGCTTGATGTAATCAGAGGTTTTTTCTTTACGATGACTGAGCAGGTATTTTGGAGCTGGTTCTGTGACATGGCATGAAGTAAAATGGAAAGTGAACTCGAACGCTGCACTTACATAAATGTAGGTTTTGATGCAAGGCTCTGATACCTTGCCGAAATGGCAGCTCTTGAAATATGTTGTCTTGAAGTTAGCACCGTAACGAGGTAAAATAGAAAGTGACGAGCAATGATCCATGACTGGGGAAATTTCTCTTGCACACGAAATGTTACGAGCAAAAACATATCTTCCACACATCAACTTTCTATTGTGTTCTTTTTCCCAGCTGGGCACTCTAACGTACGCCTCATTTGCGTTAAAATAACTGCGATTTATAGATGACCTTTCTGCTCGAACGACTTGTGTTCAGTGGAAAAGTCGAGATTTAGCTAAATTTATTTTAAAGAGCTGTGTCTCCTGCGATGGCATTTGGGTTTTGGGTAAATGCCAAGACCGCAGCAGCGCTTTCGCTTTCCAGACAAATTCTTTGCCATAACTGCGATCAGAATTAGAAAGTGCTCATGCGGCAGGCCATGTTCCGAAATATTGCTCAATCGTGACCACTGATGTCACTTTCGAATTCACACTGATCATTCGAACTTTAATTTGGATGACACTTTTCCTGAAGAATGCAAGCGGTCTACTGACGATTTGCACTTGCAGACGATGAATTAGACCAAACCTATTACTTTGCCAAGAAATTAGATTTGTATTATTGTAAGAAGACCTTCAGATTTACATTAAATAATTATTTTTATTCAAAATCCGGTGAACTGATCCACTTTTACTCCAACTATAATTCGAAAACATTTTCAAATGATTTTTGATGCCATATACTGTGTGCAACGATACAACTTTGTGATTCAGCGAAAAGAGTTATTATGGCATTCTACTCTAACGTCATACCTAATGTAATAAAATTGCGTGGTCTTATTGCATCCCAGGTGCAAAATTAGAAAATTCGCGAGTCCCTGTGAAGGGCTCTGCAAACGGCCAGTCAATGACCCTCAACCATGAGCGTCGAATGCTATTTTTGTTCTCTATTCTGGAGTCAGGTCGGAAATCAAGGGATTGTTACATTTTATAGCGAAATTATCCTTTATTGGAAATCTTCTGAACGAATATCAATTTCTTATCCAGTCCCTTGATCTCCGTCGAGAATAGAGAACAAAGTTAGCTTTACCAGCTCATATTTGGGTGTCATCAGACACTGTCTTCAGCCATTGACTGATCGTGTGAAGGGCCCTTAACTGTTAGTTCGTAAAGTGTCAACACCGAGGAATGTTTCCTTAATGAAGCTAAAGTGACATTCGCACGAGTCAACTGCTTCCTGCGTTGCTGCAATTGTTCTTTCTATTCATTTGTCACAGATTTAATTTATCATCTACTCGAATGATCAATTTCTCCGTGTGGCAGTACGCATGATTATGTTTCGATGAAATAAGTAAATATGACTAAAGTCGATATGTACTTAAGTGTACTACATTTGTAGCTCGTCCGCCTTCGCTTGCAAGTAATTATGTAGGAATAGAAAGTGAAAACAAACAGTCTCTACGCAACACAGCTTTACTAAACATCCATTGTTCGACATCCTGAGTGGAATTTTAAACGGAGAATCAAGTAATAAACTCTGCAATGTCATGGTTCTAAGATCAATTCAATATAGTTGACACCCACAGTTGCGTATGGAATTAAGTAGAAGAGCAGAAAATGGCAACAAGAACGAGCGATATGGCCGACCGGTTCTTGGGTTTCTGCTAAAGCCCTCTGCCGTCACGCAGCGAAATCTACATATATTTATTGTAAATCTTCCGGGAGTAGTTAAATTCCTTAACGAAGTGTAGTCATATAAAGCAATCTTAAAGCTCAAAGTGTAGTGTATGATGCTAAAATCTAACACTTTTTGCTTGCACAAAACTTTCAGAGCTTGCGTAGTTTGTTGCAAGTGTTTATAGTAGCTGTAAATTCTGGCAATTGCTTAGTGTTTGTCACCGTGGCGAAAGAAAGTTCGTAAGGCTTCAAACGGCATCCGCATCTCTCTCTACAATGGGCCCTCGAATATTTGCTCAGTTAAAATTATAAAATGTAAATATTATATCATAGCTGTATCATATCATCATTTACCCTCAATTTACGAGTAAACTAAAGTTTTGAAATCTTATTGTACTATTCATATCGTTAAATGGATAATAATGAGCACGTAAGCAAACACTTTGTCATTTTAGTTTCGAGCTAAATGGTCTCATAAATGTACGTTGAAGGATGTTCATAATCCTTAACAAAATAACTTACAAGCGCCTACTAACTTTCAGTTCTCATTAAATGCCCTTAAATTCTTCCAATCACTTCTTACATTTCCACCTATTCGAACTCAACGATTTCACATTCATTGTGCACACATTAGAGGGAATTCCTTCGCAGCTAGTGTCTCTAATTAACATGCGAGGGGCGCTGTCGGTCAAATTAAACGAAGTATCCGAACGTGTCCCGTTCTCCGGGCCGGGAATTTAGAAAGAAACTCATCGCGTTGCAGAGTCCAATGCGGTTCTTTGAGCTCATTAGTAACACTTTAGTGGCAGTCACGTGAGTCGGGTCCCGGACACCAAACAGCTTTTTTACCGCCACTAAGAGGGGAAAATGTGTAGTTTTTGTACCTACATGAAATCTACCACTTTACTTTCATGTCAGAGATTCGAACTAGCAATTCCGATCGCATTCACAGATAGATCAGCCATTCCTGTAAAATAATTCCAAGATAAACGACACCCGAAATGCATTATGACTAAGCTGTCGATCATTTTACCAGGGTGGATCGCACAAGAGCTAACATACGAAGCTCAGATGGCCTCGAAATAAAATGCAATGCTGATTTTTGTATATAAAGCTACATTTATTCATACCCCTAATTCGTAGCTATAATTATGTAGGCCCTGTAATACTTTGACATATTTTTGCTGACTCAGACTTGGAGCTTCGACTCTATGCTATAATAAAAGAAAGTCATTGGACAATTTGCAAGTTCTTGATGCCCACGATTAATCTTCAATGAATTTTTAATCTGTCTGGTAGTAACGGGTTGTTTCAGGACAATAATTCTTGCATTCACAGAGCGAAAGTTTTCCGAGATTGCTTTCCTTAGCATGAAGGGTTATTTAAGCACATAGTTTAAACCCAAAATCTCTAAATTTGAACTTAATTGGGGACTTATAGGGTGAGCTAGATAGGAATATGCGTGCTTCATTACCACTTCTTTTAACCCTCTATTCACTGGGAGGTTATATATGCTCGTTTTCATAACTTAAATTAATGTCTCCAATAAAAAAGATGGTATACGCATTATCAGGTCATACATGGCCCATATGAAGTTGCAATAAAATCGACGATTTTGTCTATGTTTTTCTCCTTTTGGAGCAACTTTATAATAGCTATTACGGTCAAATAATTTTCCAAATTTTAGGAAATATTCACGGCATAAACGTTGACATTGGGCACTTTGGGAAAATATACAGCCATTAAAGTTGAAGTTGAAGCTACACAATATCTAGAAAATTATAGAAACAATGCCAGGTAGAATGGAAGCTGAAATTGAATCTAATGGTCGACCATTTAAATTTAATCAATTTTTCAATTACGCATCTTTTTTGGCCAGGTGGTGTATATAAAAAGTTTTTACCGATTCCCCTTCATGTTTGAAACTATTTGAAGATTCTTATAATTTTTTAATATCTGTTTCAGAATTGTGAACTTTCAGTTGGGCTTCGAGGTTAAAAACGTTTGCTTTCTATCGAAGAGGTTCCGAGTTCCATCCTTCGCTTGTTTGAAGACTGAATTTAACTATTTTCACATGGTCACAAGTGCTTCCTCAACAGAAGGAAGAAAAGTACCTTCATTAATTCCAAAGCCACGTTTTACTTTTGGGTTTACAATGCTTCATAACTACTGATGCGTGAAAAATATGAGGTTTAAACTTTCTTTTCCAAGGGAAGCCCTCCATGGTTACGTAAAGTTCAGTGCCTGAAGCGGGAGTTCCACCCTTAATTTTCGCTGGAAGCTCCGTGGCGTACTGGTTAACTTGATAACCTTGCAATTAGAAAGTAAGGGTTCGATTCCCGACCCAGGCACTGATTTTCACGCGACCACAGAGGGCTTCCCTTGGAAAAGAAAGTTTAAAACTCACATTTCTTATATCCTTCATGAATCATTAGTAATAAGGCATTGAAAACCGAACGGTAAAACACGTTGAAATTAATTAAGGTACTTTTACTTCCCACTTTCTAGCAAATATTGATTAAACCATAGATTTTTTGCTCGCACTGAAGGTTACTTCTAATAATTATTAGGTATTTAAGATGCAAAATGTTATATGCTAACTTGATGGGAATAAAATTTGCTCTCTTTATCTTATGCTCATTATATTTAAAAGCGTGGGATCTTGAACATAAGGTGGGCTCCATGGCGAACTGGTTAGAGTGATGGCATCACAGCCAGGACGTTCAGGGTTCGATCCCGGCTCAGGCAAGGTATTTCACCTAACCAGAAAGTACTTCCTTTTGGAAAGAAGCTCAAACCACACAATCTTTACATATCTCACCACGCCAGTAGTTGTAAGGCATTGAAAATTCAGCGGTAAAACGTGTTGGAATTAATTATGAAGGAACTCAATATTTCGTGTCTTCCTTAGAGTTGGAACTGCTTTGTTAGTCCGAGAATACTAGAGCGTAGAAGGCTAGGAGCGTAATACAGCTGACTCCTGAGGGCGATCGTATAGCTACCGTAAGTCGTGCAAAACGAGCGATGTAATTGCTACCACGTTACAAGTAGTAGCTTCCATACAACGATTATTCATTTTCAATAAATGAAATGTGCTGCAATAAATACGTTTGTTATATAGTGCGTATTAAAACTGAGGGTAACTGTTACTGAATTATGTATTTTTTTGTCCCTCGAAGACAAGTTATCATGTCATCAAGCTAACTATTTTTAATGTAAGACAATCATTCAAAAACGCTGTTTTTTTGTAGTGAGCTATATTATTACTTATAAGTAAATTATTCATTCAGTGAGAATATATGTAATCTATATTAATTAACTTATTTCTGATTTTACAGTTTTGCAGTCCCTGCTTCCCTGCTACTTTACGTTTACTTAGAGCTGCCAACATGGCTACTGACCCAAGAGCTCCTGTTGCAAATGAGATAGACAAAGTGCTGGACAAGTTTAATAACTATGAGACCACTACAGTTGCTGCCATTGAGAATGTTGAAGAGAAGCTTCAAGAATTGCTGGATCAAATGGAAAATGGTAATTTTTCTTATAGTTTTATATCAGAAAGTAGTGAATATGATGTGTACTTTATTTTGCTGTTAAACTAATCTCTTGATTTGCAGTTATGTAAAGATCTGCATGTAATTGTTTGTTTTGCAAAGCCAATGCTCTTTTAAGATATTCAGAGGAATGAATTAAATTGTAGAATTTTTTCTTTCACTTGCAATGTTAATCCACTCAGCCAGCATAGGATATGCTATAGGGTTAGGTTAGTTTTTTGTACTCTAAGGAAACTTGTGATGTCAGAGAGGTAATGTAAAGTTACCTGAGCAGGCTATTGCTAGGCCTTTGAAAGTTCTATATTTTGTGCCTATTTTACTATCGGTTTTCACACCTTTGCTATTTATTTTTCAATTTCTATTTCTTTACTTACTGTTCATATGTCAGTATGTGCAGGGTATTTTATGTAGTAATACACTTTGTGAATAGATTATCCATTCTCTACAATCAATACTTAATAGTCCCTTCTCTTTTGGCATTAGATAGCCCCATCACAGCAATGCTATGTCTATTGTACCTACTACTACTACTACTCCTAGCAATTTAAAAAAATTTCTTCTACATTTTGGACTGTAGGGGCTGGTACACTGATTGTATACAGGCTACTAAGGCTAGTGTACTGGCAATTGGTATGTTCAAAAAGTGTAATAAATTGGGGTTTGAACTTTGCTTCCCTTCTAGTTTACATCATTTTTTTATAAATGTGCTTAGTTTTGGAATTAAAATTTTAATGGAACACTTGAGGATAGACAAAAATCTTACAACTTAGTCATCATGAAAAACTAATCATTTTGTTCAGGTTATCTTCTACATTTTCTCAATAAAAGATAATATCTAATAATGTTTGAAGATCAGTTTTAATTAAAAGATATAAATGTTAGAGAGAGCAATATGTTTATATTATTTTGACCTATTACTTGTATAAAATATTATTGAAATTTTTTTCAATAGTTATAAACTGACATGAAGAATTTTTCACCTGAATTTATTCTACGAGTCCTTTTAATCAGCATGAATTTTCAAGGTAAACAAATGAAGTATCTTGTTCTTTTAGGAACTATGCAAACTTATTTACCATTTTAAAACTTTGACTTTATTGTCTTGCATAATGGTATCAAACTGAGCTTGATATTTGCAGTATAATATTTGTTATGCACAAATCTAATACCACAAATATTTTAACAACATGCTAAAAAATTAATCTAAACCAGATAAGAAATACAGTATTAGGTATCAGTCTGATACTTAGTTGCAGGGACAGGGTTGTTACTTAATATATAATACAATTCTTGTTTGAGATCTCAGTGATTAGTTGTAAAATAGATCATCTGCCTTCAGATAAGCAGTGATGCTTAATAGATCTTGATAAAGCCAACATTTTGACACTGAGGATAACATTTGTCAATACTGTCATTGATTTCTATTTTGTTTTATTGAAAAGAGTAAATACCATAATTAATGAAATTGTACATGTTAGTTTTATCAGCTTTCAGCTTTGAAGCTTATCTTTTTGGATTTTATCACTAGTTTTTAATATTGAAACTACAATAGTGAAAATTTACAAAGTAGGTTATGTGTTTACTGACCTTTTAACTATGTTATCCCAGCTAAGTACCAACTCTTCCTTGAATACCTACTGCATAAGAAATAGAGCACTAGAAAATGAGCTAAGTGCTGAAATATAGCTTACAAAAATGAAAATAGTTTTAAAGTAAAAGCTGAAGCTGTGAGGAAGCCTTTAGCATTGTAAAGCATTTAATGTATCATGCTTTATGTTGCCAAATTTGAATGATGTGACAACATATTTAGAAGTGAATTTGAGTTGAATTATCTGTATAAAGTGCATTCATTAAAAACATGTAGAGCAACATAGTACCAAGTATGACATGTTTGCTTTACTATTATGCAATGATATTTTTATCTGGTTTTATTAAAAGCCAATAGTTGTTAAAATTTTATGTGCTCATTATCTTTATTTATTATGAATTGTCTTTTTAATTTTGATTAATTATTTTGTTAATATATCTTTAACATGTAAGTTCTTCATACCTGTAAAAACATGACATCTTTGTTTTAGTTTTACTCCTTGTTTTTATTTTAATGAAAATTTTATGATAATATTCATGTGAAGAATTTATGAAATTGACAAATAATTTTATAATTCCAAAAGTATAAAAATATAAACACTGAAGATTACATAACATAGGTAGGTCAAAAGCTTTCCACCTTCTGGTTGCTCTACTGAGCTTGATATTCAACTGTAATTTACTTCTTTTTGTTAACTTAATTTGTACAGGTGCGACTATGTTATAATTTTCATAAAATTGTCATTTTATTGTAAGTCACCTCAGTTTTAGCTAGGGCTTTGGGTCTTTAATCTTTCATCTCCACTTTGCTTCTTTCCATTTTCATGCCTTCTCCAGTGGGGATCTTGTGTGGGAACACACCTTGTGGATAGATTCTTGATTCTTCTCAGTCCATACTTAGTGGTCCATTCTGTTTTGCTTATTAAAGCATTACTCTTCTCATTACCACTACTACCTATTGTGTTTTATTCATTTTTACTTTATATTGAACTCCTAATTACATACATTGCTGCAACCATGATTTTGAATTCACTTGGTTGAATCAATGAGCCCAGTTCAAATACAGTCAAATTATTAAGGTACATCAGAGGTGCTTAGTTGAAACACTAGTAGGTTTGTGATGCCTTATTTGTAAACTGTCATCCAATAAGTGCATTTGAGTTTACAAGTTGTCTGTGAAATAACTGAAAATAATGATCTCTGTCAAGTTACCATATTTCCTTCACAAATTACTTCTTTGACTAAATAGTTTCCTTGAGTGATATGCTTTTGATAAACTTGAAGACTGATTTATAAATCTCAAAATTTTTATGATAATTTTATGTCTTCTTCACAGCTTGGGATTCTGCTTTTCATTCTCTTGTCTTTTTGTAATGACCGCACTTGAAGACTTTTATCCAACTTGGTTTGCTTCAGCAGTGCCTATGGAAAGCTCCATCATTCTAAACGACTCTGTGGAAGACTCGGAAGACTCCAACTCTCCTCGACTGACCAGTGAGCAGGTCTCAAACATCATAGCAACCCTGGAAGAAGCCAAGTCTGTGTGTGGTGGAGTCTCTTCCAAACACAGAGAACTTCATTCTTTTGTCTCCAAAGTTGGAAAAGCCATTGATAAAGTGAGTGACACCACACATTGCTTGTACTCACATACTATGATTTATCCTAGTCTAACTTTTTCACCATCCCACTGATAAATTTATGAAATATTTAACAAAAATAATTTGGAAGCAAAAATGAAAGATGATGAAAGAAGCTGTGGCAAAGAAGTTTGACTGTGATGACATGATGCCTCATCTTTGCATTTTGTCATGATTACCTTATTTAGTGAAATATAGTACCTGGTCATTTACATCTGTTCATAATAACTGGACCATATTGTAAATACTTCAAAGCTTTTTCTGTCTTTTCTGTACAACCTTTGGCTTTTAAGTGATAATGGTCTGAAAAATTAGGTATCATGATACTCTACTCTGAGTCTTGAATTTAGCACATAATAAGATTCATCTAATGTAAATATTCAAGGAGGTTGAGTTTGATTGAAGACTAAAACCACCCTTAACCTGCTGGATCACTTTTAAAGTTCCACTCGAGCCGCCGTAATAATTTGTCTTGTTTCCTAACAAATATTCAAAGCTGAAAAAGATTATTCATTCACTTAAATTTTAAGAACCATAACCATGATTGGTAAAAACCCTTTTTTCATCACCGAAAGATGAGTTTTGAATTTTTGACCTTTCCTATACATGAAGAGTGTGCACAGTTTCAAACAAGCAAGATAATAAGAATTTTAATATTTTATAAGTGCATTGCACTTTGGAGGTGTTTTTCATGTTAATAACTTCTAGTAGGGGATCTGCCTACACTAATAGCTTCTGCCACTATTTAATTCACTGGAATAATTTCTAAACAAATATCTGGGAAAGAACAGATGACTAAATCAATGATGACTGTTTTCATCTCATTGTTTCATCTAATCTTTATTTTACAGAAAGGTTTTATAATCATAATTCTGAAGCATAAAGTGCTGTGTTCAGAACTTCAAAAGTGCCTAACAAGGTACAGTAACTGCTCAAAGGAAGCTCAGTTTGCTTGTGTATCGATTGAACTGATCTGTTAAAATAGCACAAAAAATGAACTTTTTGAAGATACCTGATTGGTAATCCTGTATATTTGATTTAATCTTTCCCTCTTTCTTGCAGAACTTTGAGAATTCGTACTCCTTCATGCACACAAGCACACCATTCTTGCGTGAAGAGACGCGGCCCAGACTCTACGAGATTGTCTGTAATCACTTGTGTCGTGAGGGCCTGCAGAGTACCGCTGATCAGCTCATGGAAGTGCGTATGCTGTTCTTTTGTCTCCTTTTGTTTAATGCTCCTTTATCACTTTGTGTTTATTGCTCCGCTGTCACCTTGTGATGTGTTTAGTGCTCCTTTGTCTCTTTTTTGGTGTTTATTGCTACTTTGTTCTTTAGTTGTGCCTGGTCAAACTTTAAAACCCTATCAAAGTAACCAAAATCAATAAAATTAGATTTTTGTGTGCTATACTCCATATTTTGTGAAGCAGATCATGTTACTGCCAAAGAAAATGAAATCATGCCTTATTTTGGCATAAATATTATATATCTTAAATAAATTGTGGTTTTTATTTGTGTATACACTCCTGATATATCACTTAATAAAGTATGCAGTGTTCTACTAATTAAAATCTCTTGATATTGCTGAATTTAAAAATGTTTGAAATCAGCCACTGGGCAATACCTGGTTTCGATGAGAGTAGTTTGAAAAATTCTAAGTTTTAATACAGAGCAAAAGCTGAACCAATAACGTAGGCTGTTTACAAACGCATCTTGTGTAATTTCTTGTGCACACCCACAGCTTGTTGTGGTTGTTGTTAACTTCGATTGAATGCCTACAGGATTGCAGTATGAGCTTGAGATCGGAATTCATGTCAACTTTTCGTGAGGTGAACCAGATCGTGGCAGCCTTGAAGGAGAAGGACCTGCAACCTGCGATGAAGTGGGCAGCAAACCACTCTGAAAAGCTCAGGGAAAAGGTATAACTCCTTTCCCATGTCGGATGTATAACCCATGCCGGATACCAAACTCAGTTACTTTTTTTTACTGGGTCCGAACGCTCGCTGTACAAGCGCTGTTATGCATTCATTTTCTCCCCTACCTGAGGCGAGAGTTATTCATTTCATTTACCCCAGATGAGCACTGTTAAGAGTACCTCAGGTATAGAAAGGCCGCTTCAGGACTTCTATCTTTCGCACTCACTTTCTTTCTTCACTGAATATTTTAAATCATCTTCCTTTCGCTTCTTAACACTTTGACTGCGACGTGCGCCATATATGGTACACGGGATCATCTAACCTAACTTATGAATTGGCTAACGTATATGAATAAAATTTTTCAAGTTTCCATAAAATTTGTGTTCATTTCTCGAATAAGCTAGTTAGGATTAAGAGGGAAAATGAATAGGATAATCAAATTTGTGACAATAAAATCCTTCAATTTTAAACTCACGCGAAAATTTTTGTCGACATGAAATATTTCCTGCGTGGAGAATCACAGGCAAAGTGTTAACTTATTGTTTCTATGCGCAGAGCATTCTGTATGGCAACACAGGGCACGTTCCTACAGTCCACACGAAATGATCTCCCAATTGATTCATTTTTACAATGGTAAATTCCACGGGTTTTTACTCTCGCTGAAGCACACTGTGGTGTTTTAGGAACAACAGTCTTTCGGGCAGCACTGGGGACAATATGATATTCATTTCTTATGTTGTCAAACCATAAACTTTCTCAAGTTTCGAACAAATGAACGTGCATCGAGAGATGAACACGACCTCGCAATTCAGTCGAAGTATGTTCCCCAGAAAAGCGGACTGGAGTTCAAGCTACACAGGCTGGCGTTCATCTCGCTGGTGGCGGGAGGGGCCCAGAACCTTAGTGCCGCTGTCGAGTACGCCAGGGACCACTTCACGCCCTTCATTCCCCACCATCAGTCTGGTCAGCACGCTCATTTGTTCTCAGATGTTTACGTTCTTGTGGCAATTTGCTCTGTGAAACATGTTATGTTGAGGAAAAGTCAAACGTTTTTTATCTAATTTTATTACTTAGTTTTCACGGCGACTTCCAATGACGCACGTAATATCAATCTGTAGCGACTGTAAATAGGGCAAGTTAAGTTTTATTTATGGTCTTGATAGGTCTGGTCTTGAACCTTACCCTCGTGTTTTAAAGAGTCTGCGTGCAGAGGGAGAGAAGAGCAATACACTCATGGTGTACAGAGCTTAGCACAAACCTGACTGGTTCTGTTGTTAGTGCTTGCTGGCTTGAACTGCTGATGGCAACAAGATAGGTGAACAGGGTAAAGAATGGTCTCTTTAATTCTTGTTATCTTATGTGTCCCACTAATCAAAATTATATCGCATCTATATAAATGGAATTCAATATTCTTAAAATCCAATACAAAAAATAAAAATGAGCCTGTTATAGCAATGGTGAATCGCCAATGCTCAACTCTATTGAAAAATTGCTTCAAGTTCCAGCCATTCTCCAGTTAGTCTTTGGAGCCTGGAATTTCAGCTTCAGAATCCTGCAGATGCTGAAGTAGGAGCTGAAGCTTTTTCCATCGCCGTGATAAATTCAGTGTCATTTAGGTAGTTTTAATATTCTTGTTTTTAGCAAATTTTTGAGGTGACTTCAATATAAAATTTTCCTGTCTCATGTGAGTTTTTACTTTTTGATCTAGTGTTTCTGAGTACATCATCAAAGCGCTGCATCAAAACGTTAAAAAACATAATTCGACCAATTTTCAGCTGTTTTTTTAGGCACCCAACTCCCTCCTTAATGCTGCCAATTAATGGATTTCTGAAACCATCAGACGTGTCTAGAGCCATTCTCTCCATACTCCATGGAGAGGGAGAGTGCCGTGCTCAATTGTTATTTTTAATTTAAGTTTTACGCATTCATCATTCCTGCATTACGCATATTAAAAGATGTAATCTCAATCAACAAATTGAAGTCTCCTTTGTCTCGACCGTACCTCATGTGATGAGACCTTAATTTTCAGCTTGAGAGGCATTGTTCTGTACATGCATTTTGATCACCCGTCTTACGTGTTCTGAAAGTCAGAGAGATCTGTGTGTGATGAGCAGACTTAGTGTGTTCAGTTTCTAACACTTATTTTACAGCCATTCAACACGTATGTCTTACAGCCATTCAACACGTATGTTTTACAGCCATTCAAAACGTATGTTTTACAGCCATTCAACACGTATGTTTAACAGCCATTCAACACGTATGTTTTACAGCCATTCAACACGTATGTTTTACAGCGGTTCAACACGTATGTTTTACAGCGGTTCAACACGTAATGGGCTCCCTGGTGTACATGCGCACCGGCTTGGAGAGCACTCCGTACAGCGCGCTGCTCCAGCCCTCACAGTGGGAAGACCTCATCCAGACTTTCACCAAAGATGCCTGTACAGTCCTGGGCGTCTCCTTGCACAGCCCTCTTGGGGTGTGGTAGGTCTGCATGACCATAGTTACGGCTGTTTGGTAGGTCTGCATGACCATAGTTAAGGCTGTTTGGTAGGTTTGCTTCTCTATACTTTTGGATGTTTGGTAGGTTTGCTTGACTATAGTTTTGGATGTTTGGTTGGTTTGCTCATTTGTTTGACAGGAACATGTGGTGTAGGTTCGTTTGAATGCTCAGAATTTGGGATTTAGTAGGTTTTCTTGATTGCTAGGAATTTGAGATTTAGTCTGTTTACTTGATTTTTAAAATTTGGAATTTGATACGTTTACTTGATTATTAGAATTTTGGATTTAGTACGTTTACCCGATTATCAAACACATACATTATGTTTGGTATGTTTGATTGTTAAACAGATGCCTGATATTTTTGTGTTAGCTTGTCAATCAGGCCTCTGGGATGGGATAAGTATACTTGAATATCTAAAAGAATATGAAAGGTGAGCTTCATTGATAAACCTACCGCATGAAGTTTGGTCGGGTTGCCGGATTGTCGAAAAAGCCACGGGGGGATAGTAGGTTTGCTTGGTGTACCATGCAGGCTTTGATACATTCACTTCATTATGCAGGCAGTTTTTGGTTCTCACTGTATTTTTGTGCTCGGTTTGATGGGTAATTTGAGTTTAGTGCTTGCCTAAGGTTTATGTATTGGTTTCATCAATATTCTTTTTATTGTGGTTGTGTAAGATATATTGATAGCAAAGTTGAGTTAAGTATAAAACTGCTTCGTAACTTCCATGGAGATGTGTCGGTTAGGCATGGCTAAAATGTTATTTTCATTAGCATTTGTTAACCTAGATGGTAATCCTTCTTCTATCCATATGTTAAGTTTGTTTTCTTGATGATTCAGGCCTCTTTAGGATATGCAGAATTGTTTAGTAATGACATAGTTTCATTGTGCTTCAGTTCGTTGACTGGATTACACATTCATTTCCCTGAGGATTGTATAACTAGACGAGACCCTTTTGCAATCCTCATTTTACTTCATAACCCTGTATTGCCCCACGTTCCGTATTGAGTACACTCATTACAATTACTTCCACATACGCTGCCTGTTTCTTTAAACATAACTTCAGCCTCTCATCAGGAAGCAGTGTCCTGCTGTTTCTGTTTGTATCACATCCAATTTGCTTGTGATGCGCTTTTAAGAGAAAATGTGCATAATGCAAAAAATACTAGCCGGCTAGAAAAAAACTCAGGTACGTTAAAAATGACGTAATTGTTAAAAAGCTTTACTAATTAAGAAGAGAGGATTGAGTTACTGAGGCATGCTTGTGTGTGGCAGCATCAACGCCGGCTGCACAGCGCTGCCCGTGCTGCTCAACATCAACCAGGCCCTCAACTCCCAGGTGCACAACATGTGGAGCGCCAAGGAAGAGCTGCCCGTGAGTCCCCTTAGTCAAGTGGCCCTTACTGAATTGTTGCCTCTTTCTCTCTGAGTAATTACTGAGTACAATGCCGTATGCTTTTGTAGTTGCCTTAGTCAAGTGGCCCTTGCTGAATTGTTGCTTCTTTTCTGTCAGTAATTACTGAGTGTACTGCCACATTCTAGAATGAGTTACCTTGTTTCAGTGTAGTGTTACTTATTGAATTAGTGCTCATTTTTTTCTCTGTAACATTATTCCTCTTGTACGCAAGCTATTTTTCGAGAAACTTCATCATCAAACGTATTGAAATTTTCATTGACGAGTTTTTCAAATTGCCCAACGAAAGTCTGGGAAAGGACTCTTGATTATGTGAAGAGTTGTGCAAAAACTGACTGAACGCTACCTGACCGAAATGAGTGTCCATCTGTGCATCGTTCATGTAATTGCCATTAATTTCGCCAGATGTTCCTTTTCACCAGAGGAGTGATTGAGAACACTTTTTGTTAATCAAAAATATAATTTTGTATTATTCACTTTACTTTTAATTTCGTTAAGTGTATATCAGGGTGTAGCAGCCAAGTGAAATTCCTTTGTTCATCTTTCAAATTTTCCATTTTGAGATTCGTGTGTAATGTTCTTATAATGTGCTAACGATCAGGTGTTCTGCCTTTGTCCACGTGAACTGTTTGAGCAATTTACCTTCTGTGTGTCTTTGGTATCTTTGTTACATTTAGCAGTGTTTTAAAAGTAAGCTATTTACCTCTTGATGCCAGGGCAAATGAGTAGCAGAAAACCCCATTTTCTCAGTATTATTATAATAGTTACGGTTCGGAGAGTGACCCTTCACGGCGGCCTAGAAAACCGCACGCAGAGATGAAACTAGGCAACAGGAGGTGAAACTTGTGCCATTTATTATCTATGATTCTTCAGCTCATTGACTCCGTAGTGGTACGGGACTTCTCTGTGCATATGTTACTGATGGACGTAGTGGTATGAATGTGTACCATACACGTGATAGTACTGTTATTGACCACGTTGAAATGGTGCATTATAAACCCACTACATATATCGGGTAAAGAATTTATTGCGTACGTATGGTAATGTGTACATCATTTATTCAAGGATTTTTTTTATCGTGAGCCACACTTTCGCAGCGGACAAAATTGGCCAATTGGCAACATTTTCAAGGAATGACTGGCATTTCAGCGTACATGGTCAGCTTGTTAAAGCATTCTCGCTCAATGAAAAGAAAAATGGAACTTACACTGTGAATGACTAACAATTTAAAATTAAGGTAGCTAGTTGCACCATTTTCAAGGTGACACGATCGTGTAACATAGGAGAACTATACAATAACTTGTGCGAGACGTTGACTGCGTGGGTGCATTTCAGATTGAGATCTCCCTGGGCAAGAACAGCTACTACCACAGCATCTTCTCGTGCCCCATCATGCGCCAGCAGAGCACTGAGAGCAACCCGCCCATGCGCCTCACGTGTGGTCACGTCATTTCAAAAGACGCCCTCGTCAAGTTAACACAAGCAAGCAAGTGAGTGTTCCGTTGGCATTTATATTGGTATCTTTGGACTCCGGTGCCATGCTCGTGTCGTAGCTTTAGCCTATCACCGCATGAACGGATGGGTGACGTTCATGACGTGAGTGATGTGGGTGCCATTCATGACATGAGTGAGACCAGTGCTGTAACGGTACTCGTATGTTGTTCAGTCCAAAAGTGCGTAAGTAGGTTTCGTGCTCATGCAATATTCATGTAATGTCTTAGCTCATTTTGGTTACCCACGGAATGCTACGTTATCTCCAGTTCTCTTGGATGCTCGTATGATACTATTTGTCTGTGTGAGACCGATATTGTTTAATTTTTTTTGTAGTGTATCATTTTATATCTACTCTTTAAGCAACGATCTTTTTATTGTTTTCTATTTACAACGTTCGCAATATTTCGAATTCGTTGATGTGATTTTTTTAAATTGAATTAGAATTGCGAATGACATGAATTGGCAACAAACGGTACGTGGTACATTTTTGTCGACGATATATATAATTTACTGATAAAATGTACAATTTTGCACATTGCACGTTTCTAAATCTATCATAGGTGAATTAACAACGTCTGTAAGAGCTCGTAGTATCAATGGAGTCACCTTTTTTTTGGCCGAGTGGTGCTGCATCAACAAAAAAATGCTTGAGCAGGGATGTAATGATCCCTAAAATCATGACAAATTACAGTGGGGAACATAACTTTTGTTCCGAGCGATGAAGTGACATTTCCCTGCTCGTTTTATTACGAAACAATAAAAAACATCATTGTTCCTACGAAATATTGCATTTTTTATTATGCTTGTGTTACAGTTATTGCTTGTGCTGTATTGAAGAAAAGCAAATTTACAAACTCATTGACCTAACAACAGAAGCAAAGTTCTAGCATTAAAATTTTTCTTTCATCTTGTTCAGTTACACAGAAATTAAGAATTATGGTTTTCAGCTTGGAACGAGACAAAATTAAGAAATTTTGTTTCCGAGTCTTACTGGATGGATTGGTCAGTTCATTTGAAAGCTGCAGCTCGGGGCTGAAGAGTTTTCTCACCTGGAAGATGCATGATTCGTGTAACTTTTATATTTTGAATGCTTTTCGTAGTGTTGCTTATAATTTGTATTTATTCATTCAGGTGCGTGTCATTGCTTTTCTCTTAGTTATGTCATTGTAGAACTCTAACTTTACTTCGGAACGATTTTATTTGTAGGTGCGTTAAAAAATGCATGAAATTTGGTATTATAAACAATTTCAACGGAATTCTGTTATGTATAAACTAGGCTACTATGAGTATTTTTATCTTGAAAATCCACATGTGTTCATTTATTTTTAGTTTTGTGGTATCGAAAGTCGAAGGAACATGTAGAACAGTGTCAGGTGGCCATGGTGTGTTTATTCATATTCTGTGTATTCTGTTCACATTGTTTATTTTGTGCATTCTGTTCATATTCTGTTCGTTCTGTATATTCTGTTCGCAAATCTCCATTTAGAAATGCATGTATGTGAAATGAAGTTTATGAGCATCAAATTTGGCCCCAGTTTCACTCGTCTGTAAATTGAAAACTTGGGACACGCACAAGTATTTCCTTGTGTTTTTAGCATGCAATACAATGGTCTGTTCATATGTATCATCTTCTGTTTATTTTACTCACTCACACCGTTTCTCGCGGCCGATGTACAATTTTTGAGAGCATTCATTCTTTCGTTTCAGTAAGCGAACGCAATCTTCCCGCAGAGTGAAGTGCCCCTATTGCCCGGTGGAGCAATCGCCGCAAGACCCTCTGCAGATCATCTTCTAGCTCCCAAGATCTGTGATGGGTCCGTTATCACATCAACGTCTCTCTCCTGATCTTGCAGCCCTGAATTATAGCGTTCACGACCACATGACTCGCTTGTGCTTTGTACGAAGATTTTTTCCACCAAGGGCTCACCTTGTTTGTGCCGGTGTAGCGTGATGTTTGGTGGAAAGTTTTCGCTTTTTATTTAGGTTGGATGGCCTTGGAATGGCTGCACAGCTGACGAGACTAGTGACGTGCAGGGTAGCAATATGAAGGGTGTATTCTATTACTACCTACTTCTATTACTACCTACTACGATGCAGAATTGTACAGTTCCTGCTATTGAACTTAAGCTTCACCTCCGGAGCTCTTTGTTTGCTTGAATTAATTTCGGATATTTATGTAAAATTTGAGGTTTACGATAGACTTCCTAAGTCCTTTGGCATAAGCAGACTTGTGTGCTTGTGTAACTCATGCGTCGTGGTTTAAACTGGACACACTTCATCTCCAAGGGAGCTGGGGTTTCGCCACGAGAAACTCTTGTGACAGAAAATGTTCAATCTAAAGAACTTAATTTTACACACTGTGTATTTTGTGAGCTTATTGCAAAGTGCTGCCCCGTGTTCTCGTGGGTGATGTAATGCATCTCGCGATTATAATGACCGCGTTTGAGTGTCCGTTCGTTTTTAGGGAATTGTCTGCTCGAGTTGTGCAGGATGACGTGAAAAAACGCTTGCCTAAAGTTTATAAATACTCTAGGCATGGGTTTGCGAAATATACGTTAACATGTCCTGTCATGTGGTATGGTTTTTTCTCATTTCGTAAAGTAGACACCTTAAATATTTTATGAACTTTCGACCAGTTTCTTCGTATCCCTGTGTGTGGTCTTGGCTGCTGATAGGTATACGTGTATTTTTTTATCGTTTGCACGCTCTACACAGGTTTAGTACCCTCCCTAAGAGCATTTTTCGCTTTATTCTTCGTGTGCGTTGTACTTCGTAGTAGATTTCTTGATGGTTTCTTTACAGTTCAATTTTGTGAATTGCGAGTACGTGCTGGGGCTGCAGACTGAATTCTAACTGAAACTCTTCATTATTACTCCACTGTCAGAACGCTCTTTTGTTGTAGACACTCGGTAGGTTCTTTCTACTTCAACTTCAAGGAAATGCTGGTTGAATCTAGCACCTGGTCGAAAAATTTTCATCGCAATCGGTAAAGCGATACATCACAAATCGACTTCACAACATCCCATTTAAGTTCTGACAGCAGCTTGCACAATTCTTTTCCTAATTTTTGAACTTCAAAAAGCTGTATCCATGATACTTTCTGGTATTCTTTGCTAGTTGATAGAGCGAAAGTTGTGCGTAACACAAAATCGACATCAGTTTTACGCTGAAATTCTTTCAACTGTTACTGGAAGTTTCCTATGTGCTCAGTGACGGCCCCCGTCAGCAAGTTATGATCGTTTTACGAAATAATTTCTATCACATGGGAAATATTCAACAGGGATGATGTAAGTTTGAACCATTTTACGAGCGTCTTGAATACTTTGATGTAAAACAGTTCACTGGTGATCATTTTGTGTACATTTGCAATGATCTGTCAAGCTAGCCAATGAAATGGTTGCTACTGAACCTGAAGCGGGACTAGAGTCTTTTTATGATGTAGTTAGTAGACTTAATTATGGAAAATATGTTGCTGCATCTGGGTATTTGCTCGGGTCCCTTTCAGCGTAACGTTTCTCTCATTATCACTGCGACTGCAGCAAAGGATGCTGACATTTCTATGTGCTTCATCTACCATTCAAAGTAGGTAGCAGTCGCTTTAGAATCTGTATCGGTTGTTGAAAAAATGTTTGTAGACTTTGAATCAACACTTGATGTTACTAGGGATTATATCGTTGTGGAGTAAATGTTAACTTCTGGGTAAGATAAGCTTAACCTTCAGACTCGACATCGACTGCAGTATTAAGATAAAATCTTGGCCTTTGGAATACTCAGTTGCTGCCCAGAACAAGTTGACGTGCTAGTGATTCCGGTGCCACAAAAGCTTTCAGCCCAACAAATGAACTCAAGGGGTCACCGTCCAATGAAGTGTTTCTTCCTGTGCTAGTGGGTCCTCGTGCGTAACTTTCTTCCTTATTTATCAAGTTTTCAGTTTCATTAGGAAATAGTTCTCATAGAGATAGATAATTCTCACCACAGGAAGGGATTCATTATTACAAAGTGGAAATATTAATTTTTTATCTTCATTCAAGCAACAGTGAGCTGTTAGATGAGTTCTGCATCAACTACGTCATAGTTAACATCGCACGTCCGTCCTTTTCTGCACTGGGTTGTTAGTTCCGTGCTTGCTTACTGTGTTGTCTAGATGCAGGTGCTTCTCGTCATAAGATCATCTTTTCCATCTTACAGTTAAAGACTTTGTGTTCGTATGGTGATGCTGGAGGTAGACTTTTTTGATGCACTTGTTGCTTAATGGTTTGGAGCCTAAGTTAATGTTCTCTGTGTTTCAAGAACAGATGAAATTCGGAGCTTTTCCGTGTTGTATTGCCTTCTCAGAGGCTAATCAAAGATCTTTGGTAAATTTACTCGTCAGTGTTAAATTGGGAATTTTTTCGTGAAACCATACTTATTTCTTACAAACGGATACTATTTTTTGAAAATTGCTACGTCCTCCTAGCAAATTCATATCTACTCATAAGGAATAGATATTTTTCTTTCAAGTAGATGCGTTCTCTGGGATAAATTATTTGTTCTCAGTTGTACATAAATATTTTCATCTGTGGTTAGTATTGTACGTTCACATTCATATACATTTATATATGAAGATTATTTACTGCATATCTAATTCTATCGTACGAGTTGATGTCATTTTATAATTTCAATGAACCATGTCGAACCACGTGCATCAGTTGCTGTTTATTTGGTTGAAATGCAAGTAGATTTCATAATCTGCACATGACATACATTTATTTGTGTAATATCCTCGTTAGAACTAAAGCGTTCTGGAGTATGTAAGTTCAATGCTTGGAGTACAAGACCCATGTTTTTGTTGTTGTTGGAGGGGGGAAGGAACTCCGGCGCTTCCTTCAGTGATTCAGTTTTCTTATTTTCTTAGGTGTAGTGCATGTACATTATAAAGTTTAATAAAAACCAGAAATTAAAAGTGAATGATATTTAGGACAAAGTACTATTTTCTCACCTTTCAGTTCAAAACATACAAACTTTTACCTTTTACCGTAAAAGCTTACTGTACTCTAAGATTTCTTCGTGATGGTCTGATATTTGAGGTAGCGAGGTCTATGCTTCCACATGAACTCGGAGGCTCTGGTCAAGGCAGTTTTGTCCGATACGCTTGCACGAATTTTGCGGAGGAAGCATCTGTATACTGAATGTTCAGCTTGTTTACGATTGCTCTAGTGATTTTGGAATTACTTGCGTTTGCTTGCCTAGAAATGAAGTTAACTCGCTGAAGGCAATGTTCTTAACACTGCTGTGGTACTGGTGTTTCTTTACGCGAACCTGCACAGTCAACAAATTTGGTGTGCAAACAATTTGTTCCAGCTCATTTCTATTGATGCAGATCAGAGCTTTGGGTGTGTGCTGTCTATTGGTGTTCTTCGTACTGTAAATTCGATTTCGTTTCATTTTTAAAACTTTTCTATTTCTCGCATTTGATTTTAAGTTCATATACATATTTCCTTATGTTCCGTTGTAGTACTCTTCGAATGTAATGCTCTATTGCACCACTTCATCTGCACCGGTACATCATGTACGCCAGTTCTTCATGTACACTTGTATTTCGTATGTACTAGCACCAACTTCATGTGCACCTATAATTTCTGTGCATTAACCCTTGAAGCTCAAGAAAATTTATGCTACTACTACTATTTACATTAACACTTGAGATAGAATATAACACAGGATCGAACCGAGTTGTCTATTCTTAGGTAGTTACCCGAGGCCTATGCTGCCATAAAATCTTTCGAGACACTATACATTCATCAAATGTAATCTGGAGTAATAAATCATTTACACTGATTGTTATGATTGCGTATAGTTCGAGCGTACTTACGCCTCATGTACTGTGGTAGTTGATGTACACTGATACTTTGACGCTCTCGTACTGTGTGTGGACTAAACTTAATGTGCAATAATACATCATGTTCTGTATGGATACATGAAGTAACCTGATTATTAGTTACGCTAACACATCTGTTGTATCTGATACATCTGGTACACTTGAATTATCTAATACACTTATACATATGATGCACTTGTAACATCTGACACTTGTAACTTTTGATACTCTAATACATCTCATACGCTAATCATTCGGGTGCACTAATATTTTTGATGTTTTAACACTTGTGATGCCCTATATATATATATATGAATTTTATTCCCGACTAATGTGCTACAATTTTTTCATAATTGTTGTGCGCGATGAGGTTTTTTTATATCTCTAACATCTGTTTCTCAAAGAGAGTTGCCTTCTATTATAGACTCGAGTTGACCGTATAAAATAGAATGTTACAAAATATTTAGATAACTGTGCCTAGAAGCATAATTCAGTATCTTGATATTTCTGTCACAGTGTAAAATTATCCATATGCTATTTGGGCAATTTATTTTATTTTATTCCGAAGACTCCGGGACCCGTCCGTCTACATGAGGATGGCTAGGCTAAAACGAACAGTCCTTCAGTTTTATTTGGGGGGCTTGACCCTCTTTTGGGTATCCGGAACATTTCACAGCAGCTCTCGGAGTGCTATGCTGATGGTGTCTCTCCTCATCGGGGCAGCAGCACTAGCCACCCAGCGTGAAATCAACAATGCCTAGTTGTGCGAGTCTGCTGTTAGTTTGGTTTGTAGCTGTCATCGTTCTCTTTGAGCGTCACCATGCGTCACGGAAATCGTGCAACCGAATTCCTGCAACATTGTTTTTTTTTTGCCAGCTTCTTTCCTTTGTTGCTTGACTTTTTCGTTTTTCGAGACGCCCACGCTGCCTCTTTTTGCTGGTTAAACCAGACTGTGGAAACTCCGGTACAGAAATTTCGCGCCCTTGGGTTGCCACATCAATTTCATCTTAACTGAGTTTTACTGTGTGCTACACAGAGCGGATACGGTAGGTAAACTATTCCTTTAATAAAATGATAATTATAGAAATCGTTATATGATGACGGAGGCTACTTGACGCCTTTTGCTGTGTGCGGACAAATGACGTGAATTCCATTTTCCTTGATATTTTTTTCGTGCTTAACTCAGCCATTAATCGTCAGTGTTTCACATTACCTAAGGTGGAGAAGTCCCAGCTGTCCATTGTTCAACACTTCATTGTCTTCAGTTTATTTTTCTAACTTCAAGTTTCAGTGTTAAGGATTGGTTTTCATAGTCAACACCAAATGTGTCATGTTAGACATCTCGTTTATGAAAAACGATTCCGTGTTTTTGTTTCTGTAATGGGGTTATCGCCCTTTGGTAGGAAAATGTCCTTTTGATCAAATAATGTATTCGTACGTTCTGCATAGCAAGTTTTTTAAAATGTATCTCCCTATTTGTTTTCGCATTATATTTTTGAAGAAGTTTGATTATTGTTACCTTTCAGTTTATAATGGAATATTTTGCATTTTTTTGACTTGCCATCCATGAGCCAACCTGGCGTTTTATTGTCAGTTTTGGTCAGATTGCATCATTTTATCTCCTCGGAAGGAATAGCATAGGCAAGGCTAGGTTTGTCTATCGTATGCTATGGTGACTGGCGACCTCGGGGGGACACTGTTAGGTTACTACAGCTATAGATCGGTCTACGGAATATCTATCTTTCGTGTTCACTTAGTCTCCTGCAATTTTAATACCTTCTTCGCTATTTCTTCCTTTACATTTCTTCCTCTTCCTTCTAAATTTGCTGTTTATATGAGCAGGGGATCTTGTTTAGGAACACACCTGTACATAGATTCTATATTTCCCACAATTCATGCTAAATAGTCTCGTCTTCTCTTCGCTCTTTTTAGATCACATTTCGTGTGGGCAGGAAGGTTTAAACTAACTAATGTTTAATTTAATCTGCCACATTTCATTGCTTCGTGGTTGTTCTCAGCGCTGTTTCTTCTCATTCGCTCTTCGATTGCAACTCGTTGCCATATTTTTCTTATACAGTACTTTGTTTTTCATCGCAATTTTTCTAATGCCTCATAGCTAAAAAAGACTAGCGTTTGATTGGTTTAAAGAAGCTACTCATTTTATTTTGTTTTAGTTTCAGGTTCAACATTTTTTCTTCCCAAGTTTTCATTTTCGTTGATCACTCATGCAGTTGAAGTTTGTAGCAGGAATTCTTCATTTTGTAAATATTATTGGCTTACGTGGATTTTCAAGTAAATTTTTAATGTGTGTGTAAACTCTTCGTTTGTATATACTTTTCTTTGTAGGATGATATTGTATGGTAATCAGGATTTGTTGGCATCCATTGTGTCATCCGTTTTGAATTCAATCGGTACCTAATGCCTGGCATAACCTGCTGCTGTAGTTAGCATTTTGGGTTTTGGATGCAGACCATCTTGCAGTCGCGAACACTGGTGGCTGCCACCAATTGTAGTGTTAATTAATTATATAGTTGAATGTAATATTTTGTGCATATTTCTCATTCATCGTCTGTTTTTGGCTACTAGACGCTGACTTGTGTCTTGTTGTCTTGAACTGTCTTCCTAGCGTCTCTATGTAGCTAGCGAAATTTTAGGAACTGGAAATAAAGTCTGTAGTTTGAGTGATGCTCTTATGACTCAGACTTGCCCGAGTGCACCATCATAACGAGATACTCAATGTGGGCTTCTAGTTCTTGGAGACACATTATCAACGTGAGGATATTCTAACCTGATGTGAATACAATGTTAGTTTCTCTGTGCTTTCCCTTCTGAATGTTCATGTGTTCATTTTAACGGAAATTCTTTAATCAAAGACCCTTCGAAACAGCTGTCGATGATGCCTGATTCAACAGAGTTGTGATTCAATATAGGATTTTAGTAATTTTGTTCGTAATTATTTTTACCTGAGTTTTATCGCATTTTAATGTTAAGAGTGACCATTTTTTCCCTCGCTAAAACCTGGATGTCTTTCGTTGTTATTTCACATCAAGATTAATGCGTTTAAAACCACCTGTTAGACACTCGGGGTGTAGAAAGGTATTGACGTCTGTAAGTCTTGGGAAGTTGGTGCATACTTCTGGGAGGATACGTTGGATGCATGGAACGTAGCTTGTAGATAACAGCAACATGATTTGATGAGAGACCACTGCGATGCTGTATAGCTACCTATGAAGTGCAACTACCATTGTGCAACAGCTTTGTGAGGTTTGCAATTGCCATGGCATTCTGACGTTATGTTGGCTTCCTGTATCGAAAAGTCTGACAATTCCTCCGTTGTAATATGGTTTTTCTGTAATTGGCGGTCACTCCGGTGTGCTGTGGGTTACCTCTATTTGGCAATCAATCCTGCTTATGAGGGTTTCTCGTATCAAATAAAGTATTTGGCAATAACTCCGGTTTGTCAGGTTTCCCATATCAAATTAAAATATTGGAAATCACTTCGGCGTATGAGGGTTTCTCGTATCAAATTAAAATATTTGGCAATCACTCTGGCGTATGAGGTTTCCTGCATCAAATTAAAATATTTCGGAATCACTCCGACGCATGCGGGTTTCGAGTATTTTAAAAGTCTGACAATCACTGAAACAAATGTACTGGTTCTTGGTGAGCAACCGCGACATCTTCATGACTTGATTATTTGCTGGTGTGCTGAGACAGAACAATTTTCATGGTCGTTTGAGCGACTGCAATTGTGATTTAATGAAAATTTATGCGTGTGGACGAATATTAATATAGATATTACCGGGATCTTGTACATTGAACTACACCTAAAAGTATATGTTTTACTATATGAATGTATTGGTCTTGTAATAGATTTGTACAGAATCTTCTGTGGTTTTTATTTTGTATCCTGCTTTAGCTTAATGGTTTTATTATTGAAATACATGATGTAGAAATAACTATTTATCATCGATTCGCTTGGTTATTTTTGCTTTCATGATAAGGAATGAAAGCATATGCTTGAAATTGTATTTGGTATTCTGCTGTTTTGTATCACAATGTTCTTATCCAAATGCTTTGCTAGTGTTTGAAGAAGCGTTCAAAAATGTCGATTTTGAATGATTGCGTAATGCTCATGAATATCTCTATTATATTTACGTGCATATTATTTTTGTTTGCATCAGAGAATTGTTTTTTTCCGTTCATTTAGAGATGTTGGTAAGAACTTGTAAAGTTGTGATTTCGATTTGATATTGATAATCAAAGATCTTTGTCTAAATCTAGACGGTTATAACCCGTCTAGAATTGGACGGAGATCGTTGCTTTCATATCCTGTACAGGGAGTCGTCGACTTTCGACTGCGTTCCGTGCCAGCTCTTCATCCATTTCGATCAATTCTTTACTTGCAAGCTCTTCAGATTCTTGGTTTGGACGAGAAGGTCGTACAGTCGATCAGTCGCAAGTCGACGACTACCTGTTCTGTGAAAAGTACTTGTGATAAAAATCTTGAATGTTCATTTTTACAAAAGCGTTATATTCTCCACCAATAAGCTGCTAATGTTTTGTAATGAAAATTTTCACGGATGCTTCAAAGACTGTCATTTCGTGCAGTGACGAATGTAAAGGAGGAATTAGCCTAATTCGCATTCGAGCTGATTCTTTCTATGAGAATTGGTGGCTGCGTGCATCGGTACCCATTCTATATTCTCACTGCCGATGATATTCCATCATAGTTCACATCCATAGTTATAAAATGATCCTACCTTGCGAGCGGTCGCATATTGCTGTTCTGTGATTGTTTCCTGCAAGCAACACTGGACCAGTAGGCGACGACGACGAAGGGTCACCTGTGTTCATTGACGTGTGAGTATACACCACATTTCAGTTATTTTTGCACTCCGTGTATCGCCCGTTATTCCCTATTTTGATGGTATTGGTAACGGATCAAGGTCAAATTATTGAGCCGGCTGGTGTTCGGGCACTGCAACCCTCTTTTTTCAGTGGCGCCGTCAGATGAAGACGTCGTTTAGTTGCGGCTTTCACTCGTATAATTTGTATCGTCTTAGTTGCGTTATTGAAGCAATTTGAATCGTATTTAATGAAGTGGGCTTCGTTTAGCTGGACATTATTTTTTGTGGTAAGTACCCCTACTTCTTCAGTGTTATATCTCCTCGATTGTTGTCGGGGAGCCAGACCCTCGATAGAAATTTTTCCACTTTCAAAACTCTCACAAAGCTAATTATCCTTTGATTTACTCCGTGAAGAAGTATAAATCTTGCTCGTTTGATAAAAGTTTAACCAAATGCTGATTATATTTTCACTATATAACTGTGAAAAATTTCATTACTTTCGAATGCCTGCCTTTCATGCCTTGTTTGTTAATGAGGACACGAACAGCTTTACGTCAGTGTAACTTTCGGTAGGGATTGCGAGAAATGAACTTACAAACTTCTTTATTTTGCTTAACCTCGTTGAGTTTCCAATTCTAGCGTGAAAACCCTTCGCTATTAAATCGTTAAATTAAATATTTCTTTTTTGACACTCAATGTATTTGCATGCGTTATTTAATGTGCACCCAAGTTTCACAATTTTCTGCGGCACTTTCAGTGTCTTGTTAGGGTGAACTCTACTTTGCATTCCGGTGTAAAACACGCGTTATGTATAACCGGGTCATTTTTGTGAGCGATTTTCATCGATCATTTGATGTAAGTTACTTCCGATTTATAAACTTTTAATATAGTGTGTATCAAAAAATTATTAAACTATACATTCATGTGAAACGATTTTTCCGATTTCTATTGCAAAGTTAGTCATACTTATTATGTTTTACTTTTTACTCTCACCCTCGATAACCGTTCACGGACCATGAGTATCACGTCATTTTTTATTGCTGCTCTGACTTCTCTCTCTTCCATCGCTCCCTCAACCTGCCTCATACGCCGCACTTTCTTATCACGTCTTTGGCGAGTCCCTCTCTTCCCATGATTCTTCACTACCTCGTGTACCACGTTTTTTATTACATTTTGTAGCACTCCCACGCTTCTACAGTGCGTTCTGTTTGATGATGCTTAGTAATTTTTGGACAACATTTGTCCATATATATGTATGATTCCCAGAAAATAGCGGGTTTTAGAAATGTTCATAGTATTTTCGAATTATTAATTATTATCAATTAATTGAAACAAGATTTACCATATTTAATGATCTATACATGTATGTCCTAATTTAACGTTAAGTTTGATTATTTAGCTTCTGGATAAAAAATGTATTCATATTGTATTCAATCTATGGAATGGCACATTTCTGTATCCGATTACTCGGTTCAACAAGGTAAAATCGAACGACAAAACAACCAAGACTTCTAATGTAGGCTATGAGCTAAAGTGGTTTCTTCCGTTTTTCAATACCCTAATCAGACGTCTGTCAAATGCTAATATCAATTGTGCTTTCTCAGATGGTTTACTTTATCGACAAGCACTTTCAGTTGCTTCCCACAGGACTTCTAGGATTGAGTAATGATTGCCATCCGGATAAATCCTCCTCTTGACAATGAACCGTGAATTTTCTATAGGAGTCTAATCGGGACTGTTTGCGAGTCACGCCATTATATTGTGCCCCTTGAATCCATGGTCTATCAGTCATTTGGTTGTATTTTTTGATCTTAGTGCAGGTGCAGTATCCTGTTGAAAAATCAAGACTTTTTTTTATCATTTTCATGCCTGGGCGGATCCCCCTCACTACCTTCTGCCCCGGGTGCACGTTCCCAAAAAAAGGACATAACAAGTGCAACAGCTCTTAAACAGTTT
>VOMN01022759.1:0-72528 GCA_014899125.1 Orchestia grillus | reverse complement strand
TCCGGACCGTCCCCCACTTCGCGCCGTCCCCCACTCCGGGCCGTCACTTCTAATTGACAGCGTGAGGCACAAGGCAATTAACGGAATGAACGCGGACCAGCGACAGGGAGATGTGTATACAAATACACCCACACACGTATTTGTGCGAGGGTGCAAATCGGTTGCCATCACGGACTGCAGAGCGAAGATGAACGCTATCTTGGCTCAATATCTCTATTGAGTTCATTTTGGAATTCACGACTAAATTTCTTCGTATGATCTGCCAAATTATTGATCTCGTGTACAAGAACTGATTGTTCAAAATGAGCAAATTTTGATTAACAACAGCATTGGCGTGAATTCCTGGAACTATTTGTTGGATTGTGCAGCTAATTCACTATATATAGACTGGATCAACGCAGTACAATTTCATTGACAAAAGGCAGAGCTTCTCAGTACGAAGGTATACAACAGTTTAATTATTCATCAAATGTTCCTTGGGCATCGTATAATTTGTTTTCAGTGTCCTTAACGAACAACACTGACTCATTTGCTATTCTGTTTCAAAACCTTTAATAAAGTATTTAGTAGTCAATAAATATTCAATGGTCAGTCATCCATTGACAAAGCTATTTCCTGACAACCACGATACTTACAGAAATGTTTTTTATGTGTTTTTTTTGCTTATTATGTCTTTCTTTTAGTTTTGTAATACCCTACATATACATAAAAAGAAATGGTCAGTATGCGTTTCTCTGGCTTATTATGTCTTTCTTTTTCTTTCGCTTTACCCTTTCGCTATACCCAATGAGAAAATGCTTAGTACATATTTATTTTGCTAATTATATCCTTCGTTTCTTCGTGATATCCTTAATACGCTAGACAATTTTTTCTTTTGCGAGGAAAAGCTGTTGATTAATGACGAGTGTGAGGCCAAATACCCTATTCTACCACATGTACTAGCAGTATGTAGAAGCTTCAGTATGTGCACACAGTGTGGAGCCTCGAACTTGCTGCCAATGTCGTCATGCGTGACTGCTCGACCGCCGGCACCCCAAAGCGCGACGAGAAAACTAATTACATTTGTTTTTGAATTGCATCGAGCGACGTTCCTGCAGTGGTAATACGAACTCGTGCACAACATGGACGCGCAGTTTGTCTCAGTTGTTCCAACGCTGCATAGCATTAAAGCGGCATTCTTTTCTCACCGCTCTCGCTAGCATGAACAATGGGTAACGAGAATCTTTGATTTTTCTAAGCTCAAATCCAGATTAAAAGGGCGAAAAATTTTGCTGTTTCTGGAATTCCAAGAAATTCAGATGAATATGCAAAACTGGTTCTCGCAATTTTATGTTTTATAGCATTCGATCGATTCGCAAAATGGGTGCTAAAGAACTGAAGTAAACTGAACTTGAGCGACGCTTAGTTTGACTGAAATATCCTACGAAAACTCCAGCGCGGCTTGATGAATTTCATCACGCGAAACTACACGATTCGTCCGAAAAATTATTTCTAAATGAGCAGTCAGGTCGCTGGATATCCATCTTGAAAGTTTATAGGTGCATCATCTTTGTAATTCAAGCATTTGTTGTAAAATATACGGGCCATCCAAATAGGCTCTCATGTTGAGTCGTGATCTTTCCAAGAAGCTGCCGCCTACATATGTACACCTCAGGCGTAACCGCGTTTTATCACTCCCGTTCTCATCACAAAAGTGAAGTTTTGCTCCCTAACCTCAGGATCAGAGGCTAAGGCCCACGGCTGGAGAGAGAGAGCATGTCTATTCCCCCGGGTGCGCTCAAGCCTAATTCTTGTGGCAGCAGTTAGAGTAAAGGGAACGTAGTACTCGTACGGCAATGAGATTAGAGCCCGTGCTCTTCCATAGATCAACTCGTTCGGAGTCGCCACCGGTTGGGAGATGTCTCTCTCGTAACAGAGGTGCGTGGTGGTGCTGGTGGTGGTGGCTGACCATGTGTCTTGCGGACGTCAATGCTACAATCAACGTGAATAATAATTATGATTGAGGCACAGCACCGCCAGGACGGCGGTGGCCACGCCTCTGCCGCTAGGATCATATTTTGACGATAGTGTATGTGGATTTAGAATAGAACACTTTAGTAAAATCATCCTGAGAGTCCCCAGAGATGGAATGAAATTGACATGCCTTGGCTAGGCTATGAACGAATACTTCGAAATTGAAACTGTTCAATAACATAGAATAGAATGACCCTAAATTTGATTTTGTGGAGTCAATAGAATTGTTCTATCAAAATCCTCCATTGCGAACGTCATTGACTTGTTTCCTAAGCACGGAATACGAATATACTGAAGGTCATTGTAAATCGTATTGAATACGAGATCCTGAATAGGTTGCTCTAGCAACTCTATCAACAGAGGAATAAAGGCATTAGTTGGGGCTGAGTCTGGGTTAGACGGCAATGAACGACGTTGGATGATTGCAAGCATCTATGAATGGACATCGTTCGTATTGAAGGCAGCACATTTTTCAGTCAAATGATGCAGCTCCAGAATGGCCTTTGAAATTAAATGATAACAATGGTAACCTAAAGTAAGCGATGAAATCGAACCAGAATAATAATTACCGTTTACCGTTGCACACTCTGAATAGAACTGGAATTTCCGTTCTACGAAACCATTGTGGATTTCCTTTCATGTTTAAAAAAATAAGTGCAGCGTGCTCACGTAAGCACCCTGGAGTGGAGTTTGAATATTCAGAATGTGTGTTTTCAAACACAGTGAGGATAATAGAAAAGAGAGACCAAGAGTGATTTCTTCGTGATTTGAATCGAACTTCGTGTCGAGTATATGAGAAAGCACAGGTAGTGTTCAACGATTGAGCTCAAATAATATGTTCTATAACACAATGCACCAAGTTTGTACGTTTTTTATTTGTTTGTTGGAGTAACCTTATGTGTAAACGCTCCGAGACGCTAATATAGGAAAAAGTTACGTGTCCAAATGGATGGACCAAGGGACTAAGAGGAGGCAGTCTGCATCAGTAAAGTAACACAAAAGATTACGTTTGTTTCACACTACATTCACGGTTAGTTTGAAGGTATGGGGACGCTGGTGCATAAATTTAATGTTCTTTGAATACATTTAACAAAAAGAAAAAGAGTTTATTAACGTTCTTACAAACGATGTCAATGCCATCCGTGATTGATTAGTGAGTGTAAGATCGGTATTTCATAACAGCGTACTTTGTAAGAAGTTATGCAACGCTGAAATCACTCATGAAGCAGAAATTCTGCTAGAATGGGGTGAGCTTTCTGAATTGAAAGACATACTGTATTTGGCCTACCGGCATGGAAGAAGAAAATCCCACCTGCCTGCTTATCTTTTGTCGATTATTTTTTCCAAGTAAATAATTAAATGGTATTCATCTACTCATGCAAGCCTAACACGACGAATGAAAATTTATTAAAAACGGGTTTCAACTTCCAGCAAGCGCTTGACAAACGAACTTAGTTTTAAATTTATTAATACAGAATCAAAACGCCATCTTACTAGACGGATAAGAGAAGCCGTACATCATTTGCCGTGGGCTAACAAGTCTCCATTATCTCTCATTGAGAGCCCGAGCAGTAGAGATAGACTCTGTAGCCCTTAATTGTCCCATTGAGTAGAAATAGGTTCGGTAGTATTACGTAGGTAGTTACAGTGAATAGAAATAGTCCCTATAAGAGTAGTTTCAGTGAGTAGAAATAGTTTCTGTAGCAGTAGTGCCGGTGAGTAAACTAGTCTCTGTTGTAGTAGTCACTGCTAGAAGAAATAGTCTCTTCAGCAGTAGTGCTAGTGAGTAACACTAGTCTCTGCAGTAGAATCCAAATGAGTAGAAATATTCTCAGCAGCAGTAGAGCCAATGAGTAGAAATAGTTTCTGTAGCAGTAGAGCTAGTCCCTGGAAGTAGTCTCCGCAGCAGCCCGACTACCGCCGTGCCCCAGCAATGCGCATAATCGTCGACTAGGCCATTGAGTCCGGAGCTAAATTTTACGACGCATGTTTAGCACATGTGCAAATAGCTCTATTACTCGTACTAAGGACATAAAGCAGACCTGAGAGCACTCATCTTGGCAGCAACTTCAAGCTGAAGCGGGCCAAGCTCGTAAACTCAATTCGCAATCACCGAAAGGCTCGAAAACTTTCATTAAACTGGAAAAAATATTCTTGATTGGCTTTGATTATGTTAGTGAGTTGCTTGTTACACAAATGCATTCATTATTCGACTACGTAATTTGAGGAGTCGTGGTGAATTTCAAGGATAGAAATATTGATGGAGCAGCGGTTTTTTTACCTTGATGCTATAGGTACAAAGTTAGGTACATCCATGTGATGTGTGAGCTGAGATTTTGTATTGTCACCTACAGGTAGAGGCTCTCCACCTTAGATACCTTAAAGATGTTTGGGCCTTCACGCCCGGGCCACACTGGGGTGCCGCCGCTTGAACACAAGCACAAGTCCCGCATGATTGGGCTAAAAAAACTGTATTTGCTGTCACCATTTGAGCGACTACTTGCAGTTAATTAACTATTAAGTTTGACCATCATTTTCTCTTTAGGAAATTGAGTTCTCTCTAATAAAAAATTGAATTAATTTACTTCGCTTAGAAAATCTGTTCAATTCCTGGAGAGAGTTTACTTTTAATGGTATTTTATTATGTTTCTACCATCGAAGTATGAAAGAAAATTCTAAAATATATTTTATATTTAATATAGATTTCTTTAATTAGACTGATCAGTGCACGTAGACTACAAATCATAAATTAACTGCTCACTTTAATTTATTCTCGAATGACGCTTATCAAAGCTTGGAGCTGAAGTGATAAAATGATCACATGGCTTATGAAAATTGGAGTTTCGGAGGGAGGACTTAATTCAATTTTAATCCTTTAGCGATCCAGAGGGCCATTTAGTCCTGCTTCGTCCATAAGGATAAGATAGTTTTTCGTTACAAGGTAAATGCAACCTCATTTCACATATACATGAAACATTAGCTAGCTTTTCGTGTTGAGTTAAGGTTAACGTCAATTAACATCAAAAAAGGAACGAACTGAAGCAAGCCCACTTCTTATTTTCGGACAGAATTGTTTGACACCGGCAACGCATCAATTGCATCGATTAGAGGCTTCGCTAGTTCGGACTCGCTTGTTTGCCAAAAGTCGTTCCTGAAGAACGGAGTGAGTTATGTGTTGGTAGAACGGAAGGGCCGTGAGGTCAGCGCGATCAGAATAGTCCTGGTCAGAATAACACTGATCAGAATAGTTCTGGTCAGAATAGCACTGATCAGAATAGTTCTGGTCAGAATAACACTGATCAGAATAGTGCTGGTAGAACGGAAGGGCCGTGGGGTCGGCGCGATCAGAATAGTTTTGATCAAAGTCATCCTGTTCCTCTTCATTTCAGGGCATTAAAAATTTCATCTATGACAAACCTAAACATTTTACGTGAGTGTATGTCTTCCGTTAGAACTGATAGCGTACTCAAACAGTGCCGTACTTATTTCTGTCTACACTTGTCAATGTTGTTTTACCAACAGTAATTCTTTAATTTTTCACAGATAACTGTTATTCATCTATAATTTACAAAATTAATAATTATTCATAGATAGAGATGAAGAACTGTCACCAACAAAAGTACCTAGGATATTTAAGGTAAGTCTATAGTTCTGGTAAGTGTTATGGCACTAACCCAGATACTGCTTTCGATTAATGGATTATAATGGTGTTTTCTTGTTAATCTGTCAAGCTCATATTTGCCTTAATTACACACCTGCGGAAGTGTGTCCAGAATTTTCTACACTCATTCATATTAGTGACTAATTAAGAAATACAACTTTATCCAGCCACGTTCTGGGCGTGGTGTTAGTTACAGGAACATTTTAGGAAGCCATATATTTAATTTTATCTGTCTAACACAGCTACTCTTCCTAGGCAACTAAAATATTCACGCTGCTTATATGTACGGCTTTGCTCACTAAGCATAAATACCGAACTGTTTCCACGTTTTTGGTACATATGTGTGAGTTTATGAACAAATGCAATGTGCTAACATCAGCAAAAAGTTTGAACATTCTAACGGCGATGCAGTATTAAATGAATGGATGAATTGAGGAAACAGGGCATGGCTATACATTGCTGCACTATTGATAGGCTGTAGCCACAGTTAATGAAAAAGTATCAGAACCAGGCCGACGAAATCTGTCGTCTAGTGATGGCCAAATTCAAGCTGGTAATGTAGAACACTGAAGAACCAGAAACTCGAATAATTTTTTTACAATGTGCTCTAGGTGCACATGCTAATAAAAATATAATCACTGGACATAAATGTAAAGAAAAGTGACGATGCTTCAAAGTTTTTAACAAGAGAAAAAACTTCCGTATGTTCTTCCACGGATATAAAATGCGGAAAGTGCTCTGAAGAGAAACTTTAAGGAATTTGTTTTTAAGCACTTCCGGCGGCTACAGATGTGATATTCGGCTCGTACTTCGAGTGGAACTAATCTGGTGTCATAACTAGAAGAAAGTCATATTTGTCTGCGAGCTTCGCGGTGAGTTTTTTCGAGTCGGCAATAAATCCTACCGACGATCTGCTTCCGTCAGACCAAGATTAGGACACTGCTGTATTTTTGCCCCAAACTTAGCTCTGGCGCAAGAATTCGAGAATGAAAAGGGCAAAAGCTCGGCGCTGGGAAAGTAAGAAACATTCGCGAGAGTCTCTGATCTTCCAGGTTCTTGTGCGTGGCAGAAGTGCTATTAAATTTCATTTTGTGCGGTGCAATCTGGGAAAATATGGGGATAAAATTTCGTGCGTTCGTGGAGAAGACTGTTCATACGGGGACATGAATGAATAATTTTAAAATTTCGTTCGGTTAGGTTCAAATATTAGAGCATATGAGCGGCAACAATTATGATGAAACAGAAACACTGGGTTCGAAATACTGGAAAATGGATTTATTCGAAGATTTCGTAATGCCCTTATAAGCCATGTGCTGCCAACTTTGAACGAATTGTATTTACTTTTGTAAAAAAAAAAAAGAATGCGGTTTTTTGAAATAAAATCGCAGAATGCGTGGCAGCTTCGTGCATAGGAAAGAAGCTTTCGTGTGGAAGAAAAGGGGACACAATATTTTAACACATTTTCTCTTGATGTATTCTTAGCCATCAACAGGTAGAAGTCGTTTTAACGATGCCAGAATTCTACGTAAAATAATTATTCATGAGTTTTGGTAAATATTTATTGAGGAGAATGCACGAGGAAAAATAAGCAAACTTGCTTTAATTGCTGGAAAAGAGTAAGAATTTTTCAAGTGACTGTAGAGCTTAATTAGCCCTCACTGAAAACTGATTTCAGCGTGAAACTGTTAGTTTGACTTTTAATTTCTTTAATGACTAGTTTAGCTTATTATATGTCGTTACAAGGTAAAAGCACATGTGCAATTCCTATTCGCAATTGCAATGCGAATAGGAAACTCCCCTTCTTTCCTGTGTGGCACGCGTGGGCAAAACGTTTAATTGGCGTCGAGTGTACATCACATTGCAATTGAGTCAAGTTCTTAATTTTCCCATCATAGGGCTTCTTTATCTCTGGAAGGATTCTAAAATTTTGTCCCTTGACTGCAATGCTCCTTTGAAATGCAGCAACAAAATGTCAGTAATGATTTAGCCAGCCAAGCCCTCGTTCCCTTGTTTGTTAAGATCAGTCACGATAATAACCACCGTCATTTTGAAGATCAAGTCCACGCAATTTTTCACATATTACCTTCAATGATGAACATTATGTTGGGCCTTTCTGCGTCGCCAACCTAGAGTAGCACAAAGTTAAAACGATCATCAAATAAGTAACGAATGATACCAGAACAGTGCCTACTGTTCTCAAACTCTTCTTCTTCTTTTTTTTTCTTCTTCTTCAGTTTAGTGAAGGTTCTTCCTCCAGTTGATCTAAGTACCTCAGGTCTTAGATCTAAACTCATAAGAATTCTGTGTTTCTCAGGGGCGTCGGAGAGGTCAATATTCAGTGTAAGCCTCGTCAATGTTTGGTAAGAGCTGGGAGCAGGTTTCCCTTTAAAGAACGTTAGAAACCATTTACAGACAATTTACAAGTTTGGCACTTGTATTGCAAGGCAATTTGAGGCAGGATAGGGGAACATAAATATTAACTTCATACATATTTCTAAGATTTAATACTAAGCACAATGTAAAATTTTTTAAATATATCTGAAATCATGAAACTTCATAAAATAACCTCACGTGCTGGTGAAATCTTTGTAGTTAAACAGCTTAAAAATTCAATAGTTGTTTAAAAAATGGAAAAAATCCCGTAAAATTTTAAACACAGTTACACAAGTCACAGAAAATCAAGTTTCGCTCATAAAAACTGAGCAATACGTGTGAACCGCAGCTCTAGTGTGTAGTAAAAAGACAGTTGATATTGGCAGACGCTGTTGAAAAAAGTACATTCCCTGCGTTGGGAGCCTAAATCATTAAAATCAAAAATTTCAGCAGCCTTTCATGGAGACCTCGCTATGTTCTTCGTTCCTAGGTAAGACGGAAACATCAAGAGAGCAATTCCGCCTGGTCTGTTCTCTTCCATGAATCTGAAGACTTCCAAGCTCCGTAATCCAGCTAAAATTAGATCATGGACCACCCCAAATAGCGTAATTTACAATGAATCAAACATGGGAACCTTTCTCTTTGATGTTCGGTCGGAGCTCTACGGCCTCTTGAGGTGCTTTTGCTGTGCACAGCTAACGGAAAAATCGAAGATCGGAATAATTATCACTAAGTCTCAAGATTCGGGTTCTCAAAGGAAACATACATGCAAAGCTCGGATTTGGAGTGCCTTTCATTTCTCATGATACACAGTACTTTTGATGTCCCGGAGTGAGGCATAGCAGCGAAACAGCTCTAGAGACTTTAGACAAGCTGAGCTAATGTCGAATGAAAAGGCTTTGGTCCAAGAGTGAGATTTATCAAGCGTACGTTAAGAAAAACTATGCTCGCTCTGTACTAAACTGATAACATTCAATTTTTAATTCTTCCCATCGGCGCGTAGCGAGTAATTTTTGAATGACTTTTTTCATTTTAGGAGGTGATGAAAATTTTGTATCGTCTTATGAAATCCAGATGATAACTTTTGTTCAACTGTGAAAAGAATTTCATTAGATTTACATGGAATTTGTTTTTTGCTCTGTTTCTTGTGCCAAGCTAGTGTTAGTGTTTTCATCTCTGTACAAAATTTCGTCGTCTCACGTGACTCATTTCGAACAACTTTGTTTCACTCTTGAGATGAAAATAGCGTTTGAAAGCGTCAAAAGGCAGGAGAATTATAACGCGAACAAACAAATAAACGAAGAGTTTTTAGTTTGGGAGCGTAAAAATGCAAAAAATTCTAACACGAATAAACCAATAAATGAAGAATGATTGGTTTGGGAGAGTGAAAATGCAAAATAATTCTAACACGAATAAACGAAGAAGATTCGGGTTGATTTTCTGTACTAGAAACTGGTAGTGGTTCTCATTTCTAACTACTTCGTAAGAACAGTGCATGATTGCTTTAAAAAATTCTTTACATTCTTATCATTGCCAAAAAAGATGAATTTGATCTTCTCGGCCTATCGGTGATTCCAAGCAAATCTTCGTCGTCTTTCATCTCTACGTATAATTTAAATTTCGTGCCTGAAGAGTTGCAATCCCAAATTTGATACTGTTCCAATTTTCCGCGTTTCTATTGATGTTGCTAAACAAACATTTGGGCGCTCTACCCAGAAGACTTTACACAGAACGTGTTCTTTTGGGAGCAGTCAGTGTTTGTTCTTAGTATCAAAACACACTTGAATTCTTGGAGGACTGCAAAATATCGGAGTTGCAGGGCCCCAGCGTGCGGGCGGCGCCGAGGCTTCGACCGCGAAACAGTGCTTCAGAATTCTACAAGTACGGCTCAAGGACGGTACCGCTGGAGGCGCCTCGACGCGTCTTGCGTGACCGCCATTTGAAAACTCCTGGAAAAAGGTTGAGTTTCTTCAGAGCTCCAGAGCGTTCAGCCGATCAGTTCTGAGTCATGTATTCTGGATGGAGAACCCACCACAAGAGGGCAAAACGGGGCTGCTGCTGAGAGCGACTTCTCTTAAGCTGGCATCGAAGCTCGGCGCTCGACTCGCTCTCATTTCTTCCCTAAACTACATATGACTTCAAGAATTTCTAAAAGAAACCCGTGAAAGACCTCAGACCCGAAATCTAATAAGATTCGTTGCGCGTCTGAGCACCAAAACTATTTAAATTTCAGAGCGGTTGATATTTGTTTACCCACAATCCTGCAGCGTGAAAGCTACTGCATCGACTGCATGCGTTATTTCCCGTAATCGTCTATCTATCCTGTTAATAGAAACAGCTTTAATTAGTGTAGGAGAAGAGCTATACACATTCACAACTAAAATTTCCTCAAAATACACTTCTGACGAACAAACGGTACTGATATCTAATTTGAAACACCAATAAAATGTTTTCTTTACTTCATCCATCTAACCTAATCCTTTTTAAAAGTCTAATTAACAAGTAATGAAAGTTATGAGTACATCAAACCTCTTGAATTTGATTACTTCAAAATAAGCGAGCTTGGGCACTCAGAATGCCACGGGGATATCGCAGTAAATGTGTCCTTCCTGACCTTGCAACCCTAACTTCGTTTCACGAGGGCGTTGGGAGACCCTATTGCGAGGTTGCAGTTGGCGTTGCAGCAAACCGTAATGGGTTTCACTGGCAACAAACAAAGAAGAGCGCGCCAAATAATTGAATTGAAGCTGCACTCGCCTCCCATTCTTCTTGATTCCACCAGATCTATAGACCCAGCGAGGCCAGCTACAGAATTTGACCTGCGACTTCCTTCATTGCAGTTGCCATTGCTTAGCATGCCCAGGATGATCTACGACGGGCCAGCTAGGTCTGATTAGTCCGCTCGAGACGAGAAGCGCTGGGCATTCGCCAACAGTTTACAATTAAGTCCTCAGGAAGCTTCGTTTGAGGTACCAGATTTAGGTTTCCAAAATCCAGCTCGGCTCAAGGCTCTTAAGAAGATTACTGTTCGAGATTTTTGCTCATTGAATTTGAAGTTTAAATTTTATAAATTGAGTTGGACTTTTAGGTTTTGAATCCTAATTTTATTTCAGGTGGACATTTTTGTCTGGACATTAGAAATATTCATTTCATACATTATGTGTAAACAGATATTGAAAACTAAATGTCGGACAAGTTTGGATATACCCAAACCATGACACTTCACACATTTGGGCGGCCTCATAGCTCGCGTACTGTACAAAGATCTTTACTGTCCGACGTAACAGTGTCAACTCAGCACAGATTATCTTTGGTATATTTAAAACTAAATACTTATTAAGGATGTTACTCAGTTTTTATTCGGTATGTAAATGTATCTGTGTACGATGCTTAGATGTTAACTTCAGGGTGTAAAAACTGGCAATTAATTCTTCAAGGGGCGTGCTCGTTGCCATCGCTATAATTTGTCTATTTGTATACTTAAAATAATGTCTATACATGAGAATAACGGCCATCTAAATTTCTCTATCAGTCAGCAGTCTGTTATAACACGAAACGCGATAAAGTCATATTTTCCTCTGACTTGACCCGGGGAACATTTTTTCTTTTGAAAGGTGTCGCTGAAAACATTATAGAAGTTTTTTATGGCGGCCATTAATTACAGAATCTAACAAGACTCAAGCAAAATCTTATGTTATGCGCGTGTGCAGCAACTTGAAAAAACTCAATGATTTCATCAAGCAAGAATGTTAAATTTTTACACGCAAGTGAAAAATACGGAGTCAGTAAAGATATAAAACCATTACTCGTAAATACTATTTAATTCACCTAAGAAACATGCATCTGAATAAAAAAAATCGTATAGTTTCTCTCAAATCCGTTTTGGTCTGATTGAACTCTTTAAGCTAGGTCATTTCACATATATATGAACATCACACTCAAGTGCATTAAGGAATGTTCAAAAATATCGCATATTTTGAAAGGTTACAACTGACAGTTTTGCGAGCTCTGACACAAGTACTCGGTGTCAAGTCAAGCAAAGCGTGTCAGAATTTACTGATCGGAAGTATGAACGATTTTTTGCCACTTTTGAGAAGCATTATTTTGAAACTGCAACATTCTCAATTGGAACAACCCCTTTTGGAATGAAATAATATTTCATTCAATTTATCAATAATTAACGACACTTGCGTAGCACGCTTACCCAGTGTATCAAAATGGCGTTTGGAGGAACTTTTTTTTTTATAAAATGAGAGCCATAGCGTTGATAATATTTATCAGTTTAAAAAACGTTAATTCGGAGTGTATTATCATGACGTGTAGAATGGATCATATTCTTCACAACGAAATCTCACAGCTGCTACCTTTCTGATCTGAAGTGGAAATCTCAACAATGTTTAACGCAGGAGAAAATTAAAGTCGACCAGTAAACAAATTTTTCCATCGGGGTGTTCCTAAATGGAAATGCCCGATGAATTGCAATAACAGCTCCTAGCTAGCTCAAATTAGAACCCAACTGTTTTCGTGAGCAGTCAAACGATGGTGGTGCATGTGGTGACCCACACGACCACGGTTGTGCGACAAATTCAAAGCCCTGGGATCCGAAATTTATCATGTCCCAAGTTTTAGAACCAAACATGACTTTGGCCTTTTGGACAATGGATGACAGACATAATGGCCCCGAACTTGTGCGCTTCTCTCAAATTAAATTCTTATTAATTCTTGCCCTTAAGAAGCGGAGTATCAAAACTTAAGCAGCAATATTAATGAGGCAAGAAAAAAAGTTCACTTTCATAATTTGTAAAGTTTCTCGTTTAGGTTGAGCGGTTAGGCGGATTAGTCTCTGGCTGTGCTTACGAGATTGCTGGGCTTTTGTGCTGAAGAATACTGCACATTATATTTTTATTGGAAATTTTGCTGAGGTCGCATATACATACGCTGCCTCTTGACTTTTTCTCACGCAACTACAAATGTGACGTAAATGTAGCGCAACTATTTGTATATTATGTTGAATTCAGGCTGACTGAATCTAGTTAAAAAGCGTCTAGGTAAATATAAACGTTAAATCAAGTTAAATATTTCTTTCAATATATTTAAATCCCTTGTTAAGCATCTAGTTAAATATTGAGCTAAATATCAGTTCAGCTCTATATTTGAATGAAACATAATCTTCTTCTAATTAATTTCCTCGAGAACTGCGGTGCATAAGACAATGGCAAAGCCATTAAATTTTTCCTATTTATTTCCGCGGGCAGAAAATGTAACCTTTTTACATCTGCGCGGAGAAACTGTTATCTATATACTCCAAAAATATAACACAGCTGCCAAGTTGGATGAAAGGATCATGCGACGACATCTTTTGAACTTAGATACCGAATATCGTTTGCGCTCTCATTCAAAAAATCGATCTCCCCTCATGAGCACCTCGCTAGCCCGTAGCGCCTCAGGAAAATTCTCAAAATTGACGCCGCGTCTTGAACATCAATTACGATTTCATATGAAACACTACGTGGCAATTCTGCTAAATTTGCCAAGACGCTGATGCAAATAGAGCAGTTTTGTGCGCGTAAAAAGCATTCGCATTAAACTCCAAAGAGTGATGTTAATGGAGTGGAAATTGCGAATGCTCTGGAACGCTTCAAGGCGCATTCTGGGTGAGCAAAGCCAAGGTAAAATTATGATTGAAGCTCATGCAAAACGGGAATGAATGTCTTCGGGCATGATGGGGCTCAAATGTGTTTATGAAGGCGCTCGCTTCTGCAATGAAAAACAGTATTCCTTGAAACAGACCTACGGTCCATTCTATTTCAGGTGTAAATGGGCTAGTCTAATTCTAACCAAAAAGGGGATTTACTCCGTATTTTCCGTTTGTTATTTCTTGGGATGATGCAATTTTTCCCCGAGATATCAGTCATTAATATTTTAAATAATCAAATTCATTGTATAGCATGACATATTAATAGCATTGGGCCTTTTCACTTGCTATCAAGACGACGCCAAGTTCGCCTATAGGAGCGGTTTCATATTGTATTCGAACCTGACGTCTGTTTACAGCACCTGACGCAATGATGTGGTCTGTCCTTCCGTGCGAATGTTCATTTTGCATGTAATAGAGACTCGGCTGTCACAAACTGTGAATCACGCCGAGTAAATCCTTATTAAAGTAAGCCTTATCTTGTTATTAAGCACGATGACTTGTCAAGCTGCTTCATAATCTCATCCTCCGCCTAACCAACCAAACTTATCACACACATCACGATCGTCCGTCGAAAGCTTCATTCATATATCTTGTGAACGTACTCTCTAATAAGATTCTAGAAACATTCATCGCGTGCAAACATCCCTCCCACACCCACACACAAAAAAAAACGAAGGTTATTTCCATCAATTCAGTCGAATAGTTTAAAACCAACAACACGTGTGACAAAGTGTGCCATAGTGAGTCTGGGTTTGAAGCTTCCGAATCGTGCCCCTAGGATCTCGGATCATTTTTACGAGAAATTGTTTCACTTGAAAGACCTTTGAGTAATGATCCTATAGAGCGTGCGACAGCTGGTTCAAACCGTGGAAAATGGCGTACTTCTTTATGGCTTGACATGGACATTAAGTCGTGGCATCCATGATACACAGCAACAGCCCTGTATGGCTTTCGAATTTTTTGAGCACTACCGTTTGTGCGTTATTTTGGTAACAGTGAAGCTGCTACAAAGCGCGAAAATGTTCGGCATTTTGGGCAACCGTTGTGTGGAGCTTGACGCATGACGGAACATCAAAACAAGCATTTTCTTTCGGTTATCCTGATTAATTAAATAATTTGCGCTTAGGAAGACAAGGAATGGTCTTTTTAGCATGACCCTTGCGCCGCTCTTGGCAGTGCCAAGCAATACGATGAAAGTTGAAGGTCACATTTTTATCTTATTACACAAGTAATTTCGGATATCTTTCCAAATGGTAATAAAAAATAAACGTTACATCTGTAAGGGCAAATTAGCAAGAACTTACCTCGGGCAACAAAGTACGAAACTTTGGCATTTAATTAGATACTTGAGCATGGGATTTGCATCAGGGGAGAGAAAGGCTTGGAAAAGTTTTCCTAGCAAATGCTACATAGCTTAGCCCCTTGTTAACCCAGCTGCCCATGCTATGTGCGCTTCCCATGCTTTCTTGTATCGAGCGCTTTTTCCGAAATCATTCGAGTGCCAAGTCAACTGCACCGATCCAAGTCCTGGATTATTACCCAGTTTGTGCGACAGGATCTTGCCGTTGCTTGACAAAATGCTGAGCTTGGAAATAGCGTTGTGTTCGATATCATCTGTGATTATAATTGCGTGCTGTGCAGCGGACTGTTCATCTTGTAACTTTCTGAGTTTGAGTTACCTGCGCGTGTACTGAGGAATGTCTTAACGTAAGGATGGCTTAAATTTTAGGATTGTTTGTAACTAAAAGCGTGCAACTAAATTTACTCAGTTGCGCGAGACGGCACTCCGCGGAGAGGCGTTCGTTGACTGCATGTCAAAGTTTTTAGTACACAGAATGAATCTGTAAAAAGGATCTTTCAGATTTCCAAACAGTAAACGTTGAGCACATCGATCGTGGCACGACGCATTGTGTCGAGACGTTTAATGTTCGGCACCACGGGAACACTCATGACTACACTGGCAATATTAACAAGCTTATATTTTCTGAACTATCTACATGGGCAGAACGTTGGCTGAATTTGAAATTATTCGTCATAAAGATTTACGAATGAGACTGAAGAGAATGTGAACGAAGAGATGGCGTCTCCACTGAACACTAGCTTATACCCAATAGAAATTTGATATAACTTTGTAAAAATTATTTTAAAAATCGGAACAACCGTTCGAATGATATGTATGTATGTGGCGATCATATTTAATGTTATCTTTTATTGTTAGTTAAAATTTTGAAAATAAAACTATCGTCATTGAGATTTCAGTCCATAATAAGGTTAAGAGAGCGTTAGGTTGTACATGTTCTTAAATAATTGTAATTAATCGGTCGTTAAAGGTATTTTATTTCACTCTATCGCCAAATCCCACCATTCATTAATTTCAAATATCATATAATAATCAGCCAATAACAGTAGTAGATCCGGAGATACGCCTACGTGCTTCGTATACCTTGTAAGGGCCGTGTATGAAGTAATTTGAAATATACGGCGACTACAGAATCCAAACTAATTACGGCTTAACTTTTGAAAAAGTTTTCCTGCATATTAAGGAAAATCTCGGGCCACTCTTCCGTGAAGGATCACATTGATAAAATGCTGGGATGTTCAGGTAGTTTTATCAGCGAGATCTTGCTAGCATCTTTCACCCTAGCAAACTTCAAACGCAGCTACCGAGTCTACAGTGTTAACAATTAAATACGAAGTTGTTCAGTAGATACATATGTATGCCATGAAATGGTCACGAATTTTAACTCGAACGCTTTAGTACAAATGATCTCAAAACCTTAATAAAATTAGTGGAACGTCGATTTTTACGTAAAAACCTTTATTATAGGATGTCTATCAACTTAAAATTCGAAAATCGAAATAGGATGCCCAGTGCAACAATTTTCTCATAACGCTCGCTCACCAAACCTCAACTCATCGCAAAGACGAGCCTAAAATCGCCTGTTCCAGCCATTTTCTGGAATTTTCCTTCTCGCTCTCTCACTGTCGAATTGCTTGGAACGCAGACAATAAGATTTCTTGAGCGAAGTCGAGTGTTGTGTTCCAAGAGGCACTAAAGTAGAGTCGGATCACCAGGCACTGATGCATTTTGCAGTCGGAAACGAGAAGAGTGTTACGACCTCCATCTTGCATAAGCAGTCTCTATCTAAAAGGCTGTTATTCTGATCCACATTATTGGGAAAAGTCATGGTATACTGCTCTCATTTCATGTTTCTTTTTATAATCTTTCCTTTCACTGTTCGCGAAATAGTCCTAAGAACTCAGCTCTTGTTCATACTCGGCAGTGTTCACGTCACTGCTTTTGATGATTGAACGGGAACACTCACGACTATTCTAACGTCACTGCTTTTGATGAAGGAAAGGGAACACTCACGACTATTCTAACGTCACTGCTTTTGATGAAGGAACGGGAACACTCACGACTATTCCAACCCTCCTGCACAGCGTGTGGGCCGTCGCACTATCAACGCAGCTGCGAGTAGATTCGCAACCTTGGAGTCAACAAGTTGAAGCACCTTCCCCTTAACATGTTTTATTTAAAAACTGATGAGAAATTATGAATTTATGCAGTCATGATGTTTTGCACGTACCTAAATCCTGGTCAAAAAATGAACCGTAATTCTAGCCGCACACCTCACAGAAATTACTCCGCGATACGCTATGGGTACATTAACTTTAAAAACAAACAAAAAGTCTCGGGATTAATCAGACTGGCTTTAAAAATCTCTAAAATCCTCACAATTCCGAGCGAGTTTTATCAAACTTTATATTTGCTCATTCCCACTGCATGAAAATTTACGCTCTCCGCACATCATATGATTCTGAGGCTCAGGACTTTTCCAAGCTGGACCAAAGATAATGGAACGTAAAAGCTGCCGGTAAAAGAGAGCAAAGGAAACTGAAAGCTTTTGGCAGTCGACGTCTTTGCTCGGATTCAGTCTAGCATCGACAATCCAATTCTATTTTTGGAAAACAGGACAATAATTCGCTCGGGCCATTCCTTGTAACAATTTCCAATAGCATCAAAACAGGGGAGAGCCCGCCGCCTTCTCCTGTGCAAATGTAATGGCCAATATGGGCTCGTAGAATTAGTGGAGGGGGCGGCCTGGACATTGCATTAGCAAGTTGCTCGCCTCCATTGATTTACACCTTCAAATCCCAACGAAAAGCACTTGATTGAAAGGCGCAGCAATGAGTTTGATTTGATCGATTATGATGATTAACACAATTTTTTAAAATAATAATAGTGATAATGATAAAAGTTATTATCTATATATTAATGAAGTTGTACGGACGTGCTGTTCCGTCACGCTTCGCCACTTTTCAAGTGAAATTTCAGGTCTCGAGCGAAGTATCCTGTATACGGACTGCATGTTTTGCTATAAAAAGCTAGTCTTGGCGGTACCTTTTCAGTTTCCTAATAGAGTTCAGACTACTCGCATCATCGAAAAGAAAATTGCTTCCAAGACCGGACTATCTCTGCTCTGGACCTTTAAACCTCTGTCCAACACTTGAGAGGACCACTTCTCATCTAAAGTTTATTTAAATTTCCGTGAAATTTTCACGGGTCCTACTAGTTATTGTTATTATTATTCCTATTTGCACGTTGCAGGTTTCTTCTGACTGACACAATCAACTTCTCAAACTATGCACTTGACCGAAAGATGTCAGAATGAATTTTAATTGAGCTATGAAAACGATCGTCAGAATTTAATTTTTTTCAGTGATGCAGGTATAATTTTCCATGAAAAAGACAACTCGTGAATTCAAAAGTGATCGCTATCTACTCGTTGGTTCACGTACGACATTGACCACTTGTTATGTAAAACGGTCGTTGTTATTGGATAGTGCCCGAATAATTGAGTGAATTTAAACGCTACTCAAGCTCGGAGATATTTTGTTAATGCTTCAATTTTTTCTATCGTATCCTCTCGTATGGGTTGGATAGTAGATTGGAACTCAATTATTTTAACCCTTAATCCACTCGGAAAAATTAATATAAAAGAGTAATTCGACGTATAGAATACAGAATAATGGAAAAGTGTCATTTCCTGATCGTATTACACATATCCTGAGAGGCTGGGAGTAAATTGAGTCTATAGAAATTTAACTAACTGCATATGATTTGTTAAAGTAAGGAGAATAAGATTATCGCACGAGTAAAATTACAATCAGACCTACAAAAATCATTTATTGCGTAGGCTCAAAGTTCAAGTAATCCTCAAAATTCATCGTTAAAATTTGAGGAATTAGCTGACCCATTGCTTCACTGAATTACGTTTGCCCGCATGAGATGTTGCTCCGCGCAACTAAGTCGTCGCTGACCAAAGTCACTTCACGGACCTAAGCTGACACCGACACGGAGCAGCGGCAGTTCTTTATGGCCGCGCATATCAGAGAGTCTGTGGTTCTTTTATCTTCTTGGTATATTATGCCCTCGGGACACCAGAGTCCGGCTAGTTTAGATAATAAGAGTGCTACATAACCACGTCTCCCACAGGAACGCTGTCCCCCTCTGCAGGATACGGGCCCCTCGATCGTGCGGCCACTTCCATGGCTGCGATGTGAGAGAGAATTCATGTACTACAACAGGAATTGTTGTAAGTTCATTCCATTATCGGTGGTAATCACGGGTCACTCGATGACGTAATTACCAGGTTGGATTAAGAAAACTGATTTCGTTATTGTATACCGAATTTCCAATCTGCACGCCTTCGTAGTTCTTGAAACGATTGAGTGGTCATTGAAGGGAAATATAATCGGTTGTTTGTATGAATATTTCGGCCGCTTTTTAAAAGCGAAATTTCAGAAGGTGGCATAATTGCTTTTCACTCTCGATATCCATTTGTGTGCAAGAAATAAAATGAAGCACGAAATATTTGAGCTTTTCATCAGGGCCAATCTCTCAAGCAAACGCGTCTCTGCTTGAGCCAGCCAGGAATGTCTATTCCCTATTATTAACATCACGATCGTGCACTCCTGAGGGAGAGCAGCATGCGAATAGTTGAGTATGCCATAGGCATGAAACACACAATGTAGGATTGTAATGTGCTGTTTAGTTTATATCCTCAAACTTCGAGAGACCAACTTCAATTTGTGCAAACACCACCAAGTTGTTTGAAGTTAGCTTGCTGGAACGCACTGCTTCTAATGAACCAATTACAGTTTGTTGTGTGACGCACGCGTGAACTTTTCAGCTCTCGGTGCTGCTTCGCTGAATTTCAAGCTTGATCCTTGAATTTGATTCTAATTTCAATGAGTAGTAATAGATGAAATATGTAAGACTTAATTTTTTTCTTGATTTCGATACGTGATCTACAATTTGAAACTGAAAAGTTTTAGCTAAAATTGAATAACAGATATCAGACGTTCCTTCGTTCTATTCATATTTTCGGCACCCGTTACTTAGTTTGCGCTTTTTAGTCCATAGGCAGATTGTAAATTTTGGATTGAAAAATTTAACAAAACGCGAGGCTTAGCAGACAAGAATCGTGAAATGAATATGGTATGTGTGTGGTTATTGTCACCATCTTGGGAGATAACTGACGCGCAAAATCCATATTCAGTTACTCTGTTGATTAAATTATTGCGCGTATAATGAATCTGTATATTTTTACTCAATATACGTGATATGAATTTAAAATCGAGTACATTCATTCAAAAAGGGCACTAAATTTGAACCTCAAAAATATGACAGTAGTGAACATAAAAGAAAAACTTGCATGTTTTTCCTATAAAAACGTTGTCGCGGTTTTAGATGGTGGTATTTGAATGTTATTACGCGCATTTATTTCAAAGTTATTGACTCCAACAAGCCATGGCTCAGAACGGGCGTATCTAGATTATCCGTGAGTGTGATTACATGACATCTTTTTTTTGTCCCGCTGAAGAATCTGAGAAATAAAAACTTGCATTGTCAGCCAAGTCTGGTGAGGGGACTTGCATACATGTTTACTGCCATCTCTGGGACTTTTCACAACGTGTGTCAGTTAACAATGGAGACCTTGAATTACAAACCTACGTAGTATGTTGACTTAGTCTGACAATCGATCTTTGCACACGAATCTGTGAGAGAATTTTTGTTCATCCTGAAACCCCACAGAACGTCGCTTAATTCACTCATACTTTACATGTACGTAAACGGCTACTAGATCTTATTTGTTCCATAATATAAACCTGTGCATATGAATGGAATTTATCACTTCTGTTTGACGTTTAAACACTGTATTTTCATTTCCTTTTTTATGTTTGATTCATTTTCTGACGTTCTTTCCCAGCAGTCAAGTCTAAAGCCGATGTACTCATACACAACATTTGATCGTCTGAATACGACAATGGTTAAATAAATGAATTGAACGTCTAACTGTGTTTAGTGATAATTCACTGGAAGTTCACAAAACGTAATTGAATTTCCTCAATTTCGTTAGCATTCGATGAGTACAGAGTTCGCTTAAGGTCTTGTTTTGATGGCTTTCTGAGAAATGAAGCTCAGGAGTAGGGAAAGGCTTTGGTATAAGATAAGATTTGCTTGTTTGCTTTGATGAAACTACTTCGTGAGATCTAAGCTCTGCTGATCTGTCCATATAATTAAAGCTGCGCAAAGTAACCTTACTTCGCAAGTTCTAACGGTAGAGAAATTAACTCTCACAGACTTGTTGTTTTTCTTCTCCTTTGTCGAGAGATAAATTAAAGTGAGGCTCATGTTTGAAATTATCAATTTGTTCAAATGAGACAGTAATTGATCACGCTTAGAGGAAAAAAAGCATGCATCTTCATTGAAAATCGTATTTAAGAAGGAAATGGATAAAATAATTCGACGTCTCGTCTAGTTTAAATTAGTTTAACACAAATTGGAAAAACAGCCACATGGAAATTCACTGCATAGAAAAATGGTTTATGTATCTGTGTAGAAAGATTTCTTACATAACCTCGATGTACATAAATTGTACTTTTTCTTCTTTTTTCATTTGGTATGAGGGCTTAGGCAAGACAAAGTTTTTCCAAAATAGCCCAAGCTTTCGGTGTAAATTTGGTCCAACCGTTATCAGGGTACACAGGGTATTTTTGAGGACAATACATTGTTGCAGCGGGTATCTAGGCTACGGAACGTCAATTTAACATGAAATCTTATACTAAAACAAGGAAAAAAAGGAGGGGGTGGGAAGGAAGGTATCAACATAAGTGTTTAATGATCAAAGGAAGAAATTGCTACGTTACATCAAGGTGGCGGTTAATTTTGTTGTGATTATTTATGTTATGAAAAGACTAAAATTTTTCTTGAATATTGGTTTTTACTTTTTTTGCAAAAATGTTTATATTTTAAAAGTTAAGAGAATGCTATTACTGTCTAGAATGTTGGTACACCATAGACATTCCATTCTGCATTCGAACATTATCCTCACGCTCACTGACCCGAAATTACAAGTTCCTACCAGTTTCCGCAACGTGACATGCATTGCAATCATTGGAATTTATTTTGTATATCAAATCATAATTTTCGCCGGGAGTTCTAATGTCCTTCAATGTAAATGATTTATTTTGAATTGCAATTTTAGATTTATGTGCTAATTTGATACTGAATGGCTTTAGGAGTCGTTGAACTCTTTCCAAGCATCCGTAAATACATGTTACGCTGACGCAGTTTGCGGATATCGTTGTCTCGGATATTTGTTATTTTTGTTTTTGTGTGTTGTTGTCGAGTTGCTTGAGGTGAACGGCCAAGTTCGTAATGAAATTCGAAAAATTATTGAGCTTTAGAAGAGATTTGATGTTTTTAATTTATTCTTTGCGATGGTCGTAACTACACAATGTTGTAGCTCGGTATTAAGGAGATTTTGCGACACTTGTTCTCTGGCGTAAGGAAAGTAGCTTTAGAGGCCTACATATAACATATCTGCCAGAATGGGTTGCTTTTCTGTGTACTTTAAACGGTAATTGACCTGTACGCAACCCAGTAATTAACAGATTCAAATATTGAATGCAGTTATTCTGCTCATTGTCCATAGTGAATTGGATGTTACCGTTGTAGTTATTCCGAAGCGACAGGAACATCCGCGGTATATTTTCCGGCAAGAGCCGTTAACTTTTTCATCTCGTTAGGAAAAAAGGCATTGATAAACTTTTCCTTTGCTCCCGAATACCATTATTTGGTATTCATACCATTATTTGACATCCTCCAATACTAGCACTTGGCATTCTTTCTCGAATTCCATTGTTTGGTGACGCGCAAAAATTTGCTACATTTGAGAGGGAAAGTTCAGAAACATATAACAGGGATGGAGTACTGGAGGGGAGATCTTACGAAAGACGAAGGGTTGAACAAGACTGGTGCGTGTCGTGTTTGAGAAAGACATATTACTTCACAATGAGAAAAACCATTGTGAGATGAGGTTAAATGATCTGTTTGATTCTTAAGGGTAAAACTTAATGGCTAATGTTTGTGAAGATGGAATGATTTTCTTACAATTGTTTAAAGAGGACTACAGCAAGCGAATTTATTCACGAGTGCTTTGAAATTTAGAAATAATCTCAGTGTAATTTTGCCGAGTCGACTAGTTTGTCCAAACCGAGATACAAACTCTACAAAAAACCCAGACTTCACTCGCTTTAAAATTCGAGCATAAGACACAAAAATCTCATCATAAAAGGGATGCAAAAACACAATTTACCGCCGCCCGACCTAAAAACTGAACACTTCTTTCCTATGGTTCTTGTGAGTACTCGGGGCCCTCATAAGATCTCCATGGCAAAGGGAGAAGCCTCTTTGAATATGACGGACAGATTCTCTAAACGTCCTAACTTGGCCACCAACTTACTCAGATCAAGAAGAGATAAAAGGCAAACTGCTCTGGCAGTCTCCTCAAATAAAGTGCACGTGTTCTTTCACGGCTTTTTGAACGGTAGCTCACTTCCCAAGTCGGCAGTTTTTCAAACAGCTGCAACTTCTTTTTCGCTTTCCGTTCACGTCTTCTTTCTGAGACGCTGTGCTACTTGATATTCATACGCTCAAATACGCTGCTTTAATACAGTGATGGGTAGTCAAGTTCAACCATTTAACTGACATTAATGGTCAGAGATCGTTTTAGTTTGTGTATCCTAAGTTTTTCTTTAGCGAATTGCAATTTGATTGTTAGCGTTGTTTTCTTGAAACAGCATCCTTGTCTGTACATATGTACGTGGTTATATATCAAAGTAGAAAAAGTTACAGCTTTCTGTTATCAAAAATCTACCCTGTCTAAGTACGAGTTAAAATGTCGAAACGAGTCAAATTGGTTAGAAAGGAATAACATCTCAATTTTCTTCTTGAGTTGGATGTGCTAATTTTATTCAGATATTTATTAAGGCTGCTCTAGGCGTTGCAAAATATGGGATCGATATTTCTGAACGAAATCATGGTTTCTGAGGACGCAATTCTCATAAAAATTTGCTGTACAGTGCCATACAAAAGAACAGAACAGTTAATAAATGAAAAAATTAAAAGAACGCGTGTCTAAGTTACATTTTTTAATGTGATTTAAATCAATTGAAAAACTCTTTCGAAGACGAACCTTTCTTATGAAGAGAATTTAGTGTTGCACAATAGAACTCAAATTCTCTCACATGCTAGCGAAGACTTCATTGAAGCCTTACTTTTACCCCTGATGTGTTTTATTCAGAAGATATATTCATCTGGTGGATGTCATTACTCTATAATTTTTGAAGACTCTTCACTGTCAGCCGGTAGCCTTGCGGTTATCTCTCACGAAAATTTATGCTGGGGCCTAGTTTTCAATCAATTATAGCATATACTTGACAATACTTTACATTTCACTACGATTAAATATAATAGAACCATTGCGCGCTACATATTCTCTAGTTGTCGCTCTGAAGCAGAAGAGTCTCGGACATTATACTTCGTCATGCCAAATTGCTTCATTTGACGTCTCAGTATTTCAGTGTTTCCTGCTCTTACAGAGTGGTTGCGTGCATATCATTAGAGCTGACGCGGCTCAGGGGGAAACGAATGTAAAAATAACCGGTGACGTAAAATTTACCTGAATATCTGTCTCTAAACAAAACACTGTCATTTAGTACGAGAATAGCAATACAACACACAATATTTGCGTAGAAATTTTACCCATTTGAAATAACAGATCAATGGTGATCGAAGGGTAAAACTTCCATTTAACAATTAAGTTTGTTTGAATCTCCTTCATCCATGTCGAAATTCTTGCCATTTGTACGTCAGAAGTGGCGCGCGAGACTGCGCCATCATGCTCGAACAGTCCTCGGAAAGATTTCCTCGAGAACAAGAATAGAAAAGTCAATCTTTCCAATTCACAATCGAATCTCACTGGGATCACATTTAAAATTGGTAATGGCAATGAAGATCTGCAGCTAGATGACGCCTTCACTTACGATCGAAAGGAGCATAAACTCGCCATCTCGCTGGCTTCCTTAGCCACTTAGGCAGCCCTCGTTCCTCATGAGCTCGAGATTTACAGAAATGAGACACCAGAGCGCCAAAAGAACTCGGCCCGGATGAGATTGGACAGCACATTCCAAATTCTGCGTTGTTTGCATAATCAGAGTAAAACAGGATTGGGTTAGTTTAGTGTGATGATGGTGGTTGTGTGGCGGTAATGTTCGTTTTGGCGGCGGGTGGACGTGAAGGAAGACATCGGCGGTGCGTGGCTACGCCGAGAAAGCGCCGTGCAGGCCGACACACTTAAGTGACTCATGAAATAAAGCACGATAATGCAGTCAGGTGTGACGAGCGTATGCTGCTCTTGTAATACACATTTCTTGCTCCTGTTACCAGCTAATGGTTCACGCCAGTGATGGCATCGATTGATTTTATCAAAAATACAATTGAGATTCACGTTCAGTGGTAAATATTGTTTTTCACAGGTGTCACCATTGAGTGAAATTGTTCAATTTGAATTTGAGAATGGAAGGGGCCGTGCTGTCGACACTAGTGATCTTTTTAGTCTTTGGACATGCATTTTCTATCATGAATAATTCCACAACTTATTACAAACATACATACGTAGTGAATATCCAAGACGCCGTTGGCTGATAATTAATATATTCGTTTGATACAAAATCATGGAGAAGACTTAAAGTAATATGGAGATATTTTATGGGACACCATAAGAAACCTTCATACATTCAACGGTGAGAACTTTTAGGTAGACTAGAACGGACTTCATTCCGTGCTGATTTTCCTTTTTTTGGTTCAACAATCGAAACTGCAAATGAATCGAAGAGTTTGCAGTAGGATTTCTAACTATACAGTATACGTGATCCGTTCTTGAGAAGCTTTTACGCCATCTATGACGTAAAGAGCATTACTTACTATGCTTCACACGTGTTCATTTTTACAGGTTTTCAAAATATTTGCGGTTGTGAAACCTGAACACATCGGGGATTTCATGCAATGTTTATGACAGCTGTGGGAGCAACAGACCACGTGTCGTGATGTGAATGTATGAACGAGTGGAAGTGCTCGTGGTCTGTACGCAATGTATGCACGCATGTATGTCCGCAATGTATGTACGCAATGTATGTACGCAATGTATGTACGCAATGGAATGTTCGGCATGTTCGTCGTGTACGGCATTTGCATAACGTACATGCCACAGTATACGTAATGTTCAGCATGTACGTGATGCACGGCATGTCCGTGGTATACGGTATGTACATGTACGTAATGTACGGTATGTTCGCAATATACGGTACGTCCGTAATGCACGGCACGTACGTAATGCACTGTTCGCACGCAATGTACGGCATGTACGTAATGTATGCATTAAATGATGTACGCTCGTACGACGCAATACCTGCGAGATTTTAGCCAACCTCCGCCAGTATTATCGAGTTACATACGAGGTAAAAACCAGGGAGGATCTGCTTCCTGCGTAGTCAAATCCTACCGTAGTAATTCAACCAAAAATTATAGCAATACGCCATGAGCTCCAATGCTTAAATATGTCTCAAACAAAGTCAGGCATCTTCTGAGAACCTGTGAAAAAGTCAGAGTTATACAGTATCTTAAGAAATTTATTTTTTCATCATCGTATTTGTTTATTTTATACATTGTGGTTTCTGTGATGAAAACTTCGTCTAATTTCCTGAAGCGGTCTACGTACTTGTTGAGTCACAGTATTGTTCTTTTAGCATACAAATAACCCGAAAAATTTCATTCGTTCCTTTTTTCATCGTTTATCTTTGTTTGTTATACCAGTGTTTATATTCAGAGAACGCTCTTCGTGGGTATAAGACGTCTTCATATATTCTAGTAATTAACACTGTTCGATCCAATATTCCCAGTTTTGTTCATCGGAAATGAGCATATCTTGAACCACACCGTCATTTCCAACACTCGGCTATCCTTCCGACAATGACTCCATTCCGTTGAATTTCTATTTACCAGGAATGATTTCTGCTGAGTTATTGGGAGATATCAGGACGATTGGCAGCTAAAGTGACGCATGTGCGGAGGTTTCGAGATCACAGAGATGGGTGTAAAATTTCAAGGGAAGTGTGTGTCTGGCGCACAATAATTCAAAGGAAGACTGCGCACCACGATCTTCAGCAGCGATCAGTTTCGCGCGCTGGCCGAAACGGAGTGCATAGTTGAGCTAACTTGAATAGGGACCCAGAGCGGCGCAGGTGTTACTTCCCACGGGGCTTACGACATTGGAGAATATTTAGTGAAATAAAACAAAGGCAAAAGCTGAAAGCTGTCGGAGTTGTGCTAGAGTTTCGCTTCCAGAGACGTGGCCAAACTTACTCACGTCTGTTGAAGTGAATCGAAGCGTACGTCTAAATCTCACTAAAGAAGCTTTCGTCGACAAGTGCGTCAAATGCTTAACTGCGAGGTTGTGCGTATCGTTTGACCCGACGAAAAGCTATTTCGATGCCACATGAGAGCTCATATTGTCCTCACTCGCTGCAGGCGAATGCCTTCGAACTCCTCTTCGCTTCCACGGAAAATGGGACCAGAAACACATTCGCTGAGTTCCGCAACGGCCTGAACATAAATTTTGACGTCTCCGTGAAACATTTCTCGCACAGAATACATAATGCTCTACGAAACTAACTTTTAGATCTGAAATCGTCCACAGGAGAGGGTATGAATCTCGCTTTAGATGTTCGTCGGCACGAGGACGGTTGTACCATTGAAGTTGCAATCTTTCATGCATGCCTGAAATGTTCCGATCATGGAAACGGTATTTCTTCCATGACGCTAGTTTGAGATGTCAGAGTTTGATTGCGAAGCTCAAACATGACACATCCGATAGAATTCATCTGAAGTTCTACATAATATTATACATTGACGTTAGAAATTTCTGACACTCATTTTTAAGGTTCATGCAATTATGATTATTTTTGAAAGACTCAAAGATCTCTTCTACACTGACACTGAAGCTTGCAAACTAAACGTTGGCGTAAGCACTGCAGAAAAGTCTTTCAGCCGTGTTTTATTTACTGGTTTACGTTAGGGTAACACAGTCTCTGTAGTTATTCACATGGATGGGAATACCTCAATCACGAGTTGAGTATTGCTTTTCATAAATGAATGATGTCAAAACTACGGTTCGTCTGTTAACTGAGAATACTCATCACTTTCGACTCACGTCTACAATTTGTATCGTTTTGTCATGCTGGAAATGTGTAACTCATTTTACTAGAAATGTGAGCACCCAGGGTTTTTGCAGTTCAAGTTTTCTATGAGGATTTCAAATTTTCGAATTTGTGTTAAATGAGGTGATCTTCTTACATTAAAACTTTGGCTCTTGTGTCACACGTTAACACTAAGTTACCTAGCAAACTTGACCATACATACATAGATCTTTTTTCAAATATATACGAAAGAGTTGTCAAGACAAACTGTCATTTTATCCCAAGATTTCGGTCAAATTTGCTCTGACCGTCTTCAGGAGATGGTTTACACTGGGACAAAACGAAATGTGCCACTCACTTGTATCTTGAATACGCCAAACTGATTTCTTCCCTCTTCGTGAACGCATATTCTTATAATTGTGAATTTTGAACAAATCAATTTGGTGTATTCTAGATACAAGATAGAGGCACATTTCGTTTTGTCCCTGTCTACATCGTCCCCTGATGACGGTCAGAGCAAATTTGACCGAAAGCTTGGCTAAAATAATAATTTTTCGTGATTATTCGCATCAGTTTGAAAAAATGAACTCTTCAAGACGTCCACTATTCATTCGGCTGTAATACATATATTTCCAATATTATCACGACAGCCATCGTATTGATTCATTTATACTTTTTTGTATATAACACTTTTCACCTTCGACCTTAGAAAACATTGCTACGAGTGGCGCTGGTATGCACCAGTGTCGTAGATAGGATACTGAATTTCGTATCCTATCGACACTACAGTATGTATTTGATTGAGATAGCTTGTTTATGAATAGTTGATTTTAATGGACTCGATGCGATACAGCTTCAATGAAGAAAATCTTTTAATTGTAAGAATAAACTAGGATTAGCCTCTTCATTTTTGTAAGAGCTCATACACTCGTTTAAAATAATTCTGCGTAATTAAATTAATCTCTAATATTTAGTACGCTTACAAGTGAATTCGGAGGATGAATTTATGCTTAATGCAGGTGCTTAAATAAATTATAATAAATTAAAAACTACAGGATGCCACTCTCACTCAAACACGTACGTTTTGGTACAATCGTGAGATATACCAGTACATATGTGGTGTTTTATATGTGGGCATACTCTGTGGGATGCGTGACTGAATAATAGAGGTACAAATTTATCGAATGATTACGTACGTAATTATCGAATGCCTCATTTATTATGCAATCGTATGGACTTTATGACAACGTTGATTTTTGACATATAGTAAAAATAAAATATGAATTCAACTTAACAGACAACGCATATGAATTCTATTTTCATTATTCACTGATGAGAAAGTCATAGCGTCTAAAAAATATTTTAAAAACCTAGGACATATGGCTTGAAATAGCTGTAGAATTTTAGACAGCCAACAAGTCGAAAAAATGAGTCAGAGGAGCGAGCGTCGGCGTCGGCCGGCAGGCGCAATCTGTCGGAGCTCTTGGTGGTGGCGGCAAAGTCAATTCTAATATTGCCTGTCTGAAGTGTTCAGTCAATTTGGCTCATGCTCACAGAAAGCAATTTGCCTTAAATTCTAGACAGCAAATACTTCCATCGGGCACTGATATAGTCAGCCGGACTCTAGGAGCCCTCCCTACGGCGCGAGACCTTCGCTTCAAGTAATTCGTGCCAACCGAAACGAAAATTGTCATTGTTTGGGACGGAGAAATACGCGACAATCTTCACTATACTCTTCTAAAAATATCCAGAGAGCGTGTGAATCAACGAGTAACTGTGTTGCTGGAATCGATGAACCAAGGCTTTTTAAAATAGTCGAGAAACGTTCACTAGGGAGCTAAAGTAATTTTAAATTATTTTTTAAATTTGCCTTTAATCGATGAAAAAAGTTTAACTCCTTGTCATTTTCCCGCCAGAAAATGAAAGCACGTAAAATATTTATTCCTCATATACATCATAAGAATTCATAGCCTCCATGGTGTCCCAGAAGTAACTGACCTTTGTGTTGATGAGTAAATAAGATACCAAATTGTAAGGCGCAGAAGTAACTGACCCTTTTAATTTGATACCACATTTTAATAGGACGCCTTACAATTTGGTATCCTATTTACTCATCAACGCAAGGGCCAGTTACTCCTGGGACACCCTGTATCAACGATGATGTTTTAGGGTGACGTGAAATTGAAACTGATCAAAAAATGTGAGAAACTTATTGATAATTTCGATCACGTCTGTCAGACTTCGTTCTATGAGTAAACAGAGCCGGAAGAGTGATTATTTCGCTATTTTGTAAATAAATATGGACATTCAAATACTGGAAATATTTATTTTTTATTTCTGAGTCATAGAATTACAAATGCTCTTAAAATAAAAATGTATTAAATTATGGCGGGCAATTAATGATAAATTATTGTACACGCGCTATAGGAAATTTATAAAGATTCAAGAGTTATGATAGCTCCGATGACACGCAGATAGTTTACAAAATTAAGATTCGGTACATATCGCTACGAGTTTGAGACTGAATTTGTGCCATAACAAGTTCTAATTTTCACAACGAGTAGTACGTTTCATCGCTGGAATTCCTTGAATCCATCCCAACAACTCTGCTAATTCATGCAGGTGGCTTTCCTACAGCGAAGATGAAGCCCACTCTATATACCTATCTATCTGTTTATCTATCTTTCTATCTAGTATCTATATATCTATCTATCTATCCATCTAGTATAATACTAAAACTCTGGTTGTCTTGCTTGAATGTTTGTTTGCTTGCTTTCTTGAAACTGTGCACACGTTTGTCTGTCGGCTCTGAGATATTCGAAATTTATACTCTTCGTTTAATCCTGTACTGTGGATACCGACTTAACTGCATAGGATATATTTCTGGATACGGTTTGATTTTGATAAATATTATTTGACTCAACGGGTCTGGTGTTGTCTAGTATAATACTAAAACTCTGGTCGTATTGTATGTTTGCTTGCTTGTTTGCTTGCCTGAAACCTTGTACAGAAGAGAAAATACACATAAGTTGCTGTTTCACTTGTGTCTATGCATTCCCATTAGCCAAATGAAAGCTTGGAAAAGAATAAAGTTCACTGAAAAAACTCCTCCATTGAAAAAAATATCTGTTGCGTACTGGGGAAATACGCTGAGACCTTTTGATGTTTACGAAGTGCAATTCTTGTAAATATTTCCTGGTGGCGCTGTTCATTTCTGCATCGTGCTATAAGGAGTTTCTACGGCTTCTTTTCCCTCTCCAATAACACTTTGTACCGATCAGTGCCTCAGTCGGATAATACTTTTCTGAAGATATACTGAGTTTGAAGATAATACGATATAATATTTGTGCCTGACAATGACGTGCTAGTTCTCAACTCCACTTACTGAAAAAACGACAGAAAATGTCAATAATTGATATGGAGCTTTCCCTTTGTATTTTATTTGTACTATATATAATACTGGTAATGTGTTGCAAACAGCAAATTTGAAAATTATTGAAATTGACCGCTGAAGCAAAGTTCGTGCTCTGAAACTACTTTTTTGTTGACTTTGCTTACACAGAAATGGGAAACTGGAGTTGGAATCCAAAAACAATTCAAAGCGAACTGTTGTCACTCTGTGAAATGTATTTATGGCGCGAGGCAGTTAGCGATGAAGTGAGCTTGTTCTCGATGACACGCCTTATGTTAATTTTGATCTCTTCCCTTTTAGGTAGCTTTTCTGCTCAAAATAACCGATTTCGGGACGGCGTGCAAGCGGCGAGGTGCATGAGCGCACCCGAGAATTTTCGAAGACACCAAAGAAGGACGAGTAAACTCGCGTGAAGTTTTTTCTATTTCAGACATCGAACATAACACAATTCTACTCGTATAAATTTGAAATATTCGAGTTGAGTGGAAACGAGTCGACTCGGTAGCCCTTGAAAACTGGATAATGTACTAGTGTTCTTTTGCCTGTACGTACCACCGACAGTCAGGTAGGTGACCTCTTCCGCAGCATCACAGCCAATAAAATGCGATCTTGGAGCTCCTGGTCAGCGTTCGTTCACTTCTTTTTAGTGCAGAAATATTGTGTCTGGTAGGGCTAGGTTGAGCTATGACATCCAACAGAAAGTGACTCCTGCAAAGCTCTTAACTTTGAATACGCGAAGAAAACCGGAATTTTTCCAATATTTCATATGGTTGAATTCGATCGTAAATACAGCTTCACCTGAAACAACCCTTTACGAAGCGGTGTTTTCGATTCTTTTGTTCAAGGATAGGGGCTTCCAACGTGGGGTGCTCGCACCCCTCCACCCTCCCCCCCCCCTGGGAGTGGGAGGAGACGATATTCCAGGGGGTGAGAGAAAAGTGTAGGTAACCTCTGCATTGAATAAAGAAATAATCTTTTTTAGATAAAACATCATACGGAATCCGTATAATTTATCATTAAGCAAAACATAAATTACAGGGAGTCCAAGGTTCGGATGAAAATTTGTAAGGGGCGCAAGGCGTAAAAAGATTGAGAGCCCCTGTTCTATGAGAAGTCAAAATGGTTCCTCGGAAGTGAGAAGCCCACATACTTTTTTTCTTAATTTTTTAGTTGAGAATTTTTAATTTGATTCATTTTTAAAAGCTGAGGCGCTGCAGTCCATTTCGATATTGTGGAACGGGCCCGACGCCCCACCTCGACGCGTATTCCTAGAGTTCTTTCATGTTTTACAGAGTAAAAGCTTAATAAAAAATCCAGATGAGCATCATTGAGGATAAGGCAGAAATGGCAGAAGCTTCAGATCAGGGCACATCTTACCTCTCTCGATCGACCGTCTGTTGACTGCCATTCTTGCGTCATTGGAAAGTTGAAGTTGGAGCTCAAGAGGAGTTTCGCAGCACGACGTTAAAGTGTGAAATAGTCAGCTAGGAAACCATTACTATTACAAATAGTAATTATAAATTTACGGAGTTATTGCTTTAAAACTATGTGTACTGATTATTATGATAGACTTGACGAAGTCACGCTTGCTGAAGTTATTCTTTTCAATAGCTTCAGTTTTCTTCGTTAGAGTGCGACCTTCAAAGTAGTACGGCTGCAACAAAGACCATTCTAAGTAGACACAAGTCTCCGTCGTAGACACTGGTCTAAGTCGACACAGTAGACACAAGTCTAAGTCGACGCAGTAGACACAAGTCTAAGTATGCACAAGTCTAAGTAGACACAAGTCTAAGTAGACACAAGTCTAAGTAGACACAAGTCTCCGTCGAGCTGTTGGCTCGAGTGTGGAGAGGCAAGAGCATGGCCAATAAGCATCTACACCAAGCCCGCCAGAATAAAAGACCCTTATTGAACTTACTTCTCTCTCGAGAGAGAGAGAAGCCGAGTCGGGCTTTTTCTTTGCCCCATCTGTAAATTTATAAAATGATTGATGAAAACACTTGGTTGGAGCAAATTTGGCGTAATGACGGACTAAGTGACGAAAAAGTTAGACTGGGAAAGAAAAAATGAACTTTAACGCTCGTCATTGGCGATACCAGGGAAGTGGTCCTTACACCCTATACCAGGCCAGTACCTGAGGAGTGGTCCTTACACCCTATACCAGGCCAGTACCAGAGGAGGGGTACAGAAGAGTGGTACAGACCCATCTGTCGAGGGACCCACAAGGGACCTACAGTATTTGTGTGTCCAACACAGCACTAGCACAACATAAATGGTACCTTGCACATGACTAGCACAAAAAACTTACCTTGCACATGACTAGCACAAAAAACTTACCTTGCACATGACTAGCACAAAAAACTTACCTTCCACATGACTAGCACAAAAAACTTACCTTCCACATGACTAGCACAAAAAACTTACCTTCCACATGACTAGCACAAAAACCGTACCTTGCACATGACTAGCACAAAAAAGTACCTTGCACATGACTAGCACAAAAAACGTACCTTGCATATGACTAGCACAAAAAACGTACCTTGCACATGACTAGCACAAAAAACGTACCTTGCACATGACTAGCACAATAAACGTACCTTGCACATGACTAGCACAAAGAAGAATATCGGTGGGAAACTCTTCGCTGCAGCAGCGGCACCGGAAGCGTCCGAAGAAAATGCACGACCGTCATTGTTTTCAAACGGAGAACTCTGTTATTCTTTAACTCTCAACTGAGACTGGGAAACTGCCATGTTTTAAGGAAAAATAAAGAGTTCTTTAGTGCCGAGAAAACTCGCCATAGGCAGTTTCATAAATGGTTGAAAAGAACTTCACAGTATTAGAATCTCCTCCAAAACGAGTGTTTAGGTTAGTCGTACGAGTAAGAGAATTTTGTGCGGTACCTTTCACCTCGATTTTAAATGTTTTCAAGCGAGGTGTTGTTCATGGCAACCCAAAAATAACGAAGGTAACCGAGGGAAGTTTAATGTGTATGAAAAACAGAACAATTATTAAAAGTCAAAAATACTTCTAACCAGAAAAAAGTGGGTGGCCGAATGAAAAAAAACAGTTATCAATGACGACGTGCCTCTGCGAGGAATTCATCAAAATTTAGACACTGCTTTGAATGAACATTCAAGTTTTGCAGGAATGTTTTAACGAGCTGTCCACCCGAGCTCGTCATGATTTTACTGTCCCCTACACAGTCAGACTGTCGATCCGATGTTGAATTCCATTCTTCAATAAAATATCAAGCTGAATACTGACATTGAGGTATTCATTTTTCGGTGCCAGGAATTTTGCTTCGATTCCATTGAACGCTTTTTAACTGACTGAATTCAATTTAGAGTTTTTTGAAAATTCTCGTTGGAGTCACTTTTTGGCTTGGACGGATGGTATCCGGAATACGATTCTCGCTTCTATGGCAGTTCTATAAATGAATTTGAAAATCCGCTCGATAACAGATGTGTTATTCCTAAAACACAGTCTAAGGCAGGGGTTTTTAGTGGGATCAGAAAGCCACTTTGTCAGGGACGGACTGGGACGTTATTCAGCAAAAAATTACATAATATTTTTCCATGGACTGAAAATGATAACCGTACGTACCTCAACCTACTGCATACGTGCAGTAGTTTCTTAGGTTTTTAAGTCTGCTTGATGGCCAAAAATTGCTGCACTGAATTATTTATTATTTGAAGCATCATGCACTATGCATTATCAATTCAAAATTAACATAGATAACGACATGCCAACTGAAAATGATTATTAATTCTTATCAATTGGTTAATTAATTCACATTGGCCAACTGCTTAAGAAACACAGCTACTCTGATTGAATTTTCCTAGCGGAATACTACAAATACAAATGCACATTCGGATTCATCAGGATACACTGAGTATCACAACTGCAAAAACCTTTCTCGAAGCCCGAATTCTGTGCGACAACTTTTAGATCAAAATTTAGATCAAAGTAGCCTATGTGTGTTTACGTACAGCACCTGAGACGTGTGTTGTTAGCAGGAAATGTCATTATACACACACAAGTAGGTTACGGATAACATAAATCACGAATCACGAAAGTAAGTCACAAAATATACAAACGGTTTTTTCACGCAAAGTTTATCCGATGCTGGATTTGCAAACTGACTCTTGCCACGTCGATGTTTACTCCCTGTTCATTTTTCGCGAATATGAATCGTGACTTAAATTTATTTGGTGTTGACGATTTTTGGACATAAAACAAGAAGTTTAAGGACACATCCTCAGCTTCGTGTTTGTCTTCCAGTTTATTTTTGGCTCATTTTCTGTGCTGAAGGGTGCTCGATGCAATAATTCCTTCAAATTTTTATCCCTCGATACGCCCGACAACATAAATTGTCGACATTTAATTTTTATTCCTGAAAATTTAGAGAAAATATGTGTCGTAAAGGCTTACAAAAAATAGACCAGTCTGAAATTTGTTCCATCTGAACTTTAGAATGCGTGCATTAAAGCATTCAACATTTGCGAACGTAGCGATTCTAAGCATCACGAGATATGCTTACTTCCACTCAGTCATGAAATGGGCACTCGGTTCAGAACGCGTACCCAAAAAATTTCTTTTGCCTGCAACTCTCAGGACGATATTTTAGCACCGGGTTGAAATGCATTTGCACCGACACGCTTTTATCGAACTAGCGGCAGGAGCGTCCCGAGGGCACCTTCGGACGCTTGCCGTGGCATGTAAATGGCTACATTTCGATACAGACTCTGATAGATCTAACTCATCACAAAGTCCAGCGAGCTAAAGCATCTCAGGGCGTTCATTTGTAATTCGCATTCTTCCCGTGCCCGATCCTGTTATATTTTTGAAGGAATATCGCTCTGACATTCCCCTCACTCTCCAAATATATTCCGGTAATGTGGCAGCTGTGCCCTTAGCTAGTTTAGCCGCTCGAGGCTACGTCTAATTTCAGGAGCTCTAGAAGCGAAGCTTCTTTTCGGCAAAATCAAGAATAAATTAACGCTTCAATTACGTATATTTCAAATTTTAGATACAGAGCGTCCATCTAAAATTCAGATTAAGAACAGTTCATTTCACATATGCTGTGCATACAGTAACCGATATTAAACACGTACTCCTTTAGAACATTTTAGTTTTTCCGTACGGAAATCTAGTAATCTGTGTATATTTACTAGACAATTTTACTCCCAGGATTTTCCATGTTGAACGTAAGTGTAAAAGACTTCTTTGAAGTTATGTATCGTATTTCCAAGCTTTCAGGTTATTAAACGCTTTTATCTCATTGATTAAGGTATGTAGGTAGAAGGGAGAGCTCAGTTCACTTTAATGTGTGTTCGAGTTCTTCATGGCAAAGAATCCAGTGAGAAATATCCAGGACATTTATACTTTGCTTGCTTATTTTTTATTATTGAAAAGGCTCGGAAATTCGTGTCGAATATTATATTATTTTTAAATATGAGTACCTCACACCGGCTATTAGAAAAAGGATCTTAAACAAACTTTGTACTGTGACTGGAACTGAAGCATATTCTATAATTTGGAAAAAGTTTCTTCTTACGACGAAATTATAACAACATGCTTGGTGCTTCGGTAATACCCATTTATAAGATCATAAAATAATGTAGGCAGGGAATTAAAAACCGGTTGTCATTTTCATTATTTTCCTGAATTGCTTATTAACCTGAACTTTTACTCATTTCATGTAAAAAGCGCGTAAATTCTCACCCGAGTTCTAACGCTCAGTTATGAAAAGAAAATAAGCTGGCGATGCACTTGGGTTCATCAGAGGTCACTCGTCATTCCGAGGTAATTTTAGCTTCGTTGATTCTAGAATTAGATGCTCATCAAAAATTCCAACCCATGTTTCCTTTGTTCCAACATTCTCATAATACTCCGCATGAAATCATTCCCTGGTTCATACATACCCTCACTTGCAGAGCGCAGTCAAGTTTGGGTAACCTTAGGATACTTGAAAATTTCTGAGTGTTTTTGTTATTTTTTCGATGAAATCACCATTTGGAAGCAAACTGTCATTGATTTGAAGAGAACATAGGATTGAGTTTAGTGAACGCGTCAAATTTATTAAGTTTGATACTTCGAAATAAATGGTTAAACAGGTAATACATTATTAGAACCTTGAAATCAATCCCTGCAGCAGCGGTGCTGCATCTGTCGAGCTTAGATGGTCTGGGTAGGGTTGAGACCTTTAGTAATTCCAACACGTTTTACCGTTGGGTTTTCAATGCCTTACAACTACTGGCGTGATGAGGGATGTGGGGAACGAGCGGTTTAAACTTCCTTTTCCAAGGGAAGTACTCCCTGCTTACGTGAAAATGCCTCGACGAATCATTTTAGCTCATATTAGCTCATCTACGTGCTCATCTTAGCGGCAAAAATATGCTGCAAAATTCCCCGGGAAATTTACGAAGTAAATATTAGTAATTAAAAGTCAAAATCTGTAGTAATGAAAAGTCTGCTCTTAGAAGCATCATCTTCCTTCGGCACATTGCGGCTTAAAACGAAATTGAAGTTAGAACGAAGAATCAAGAAGTACGACACCGAAAATCGAAAAAATGTGTTTAAATTTACTTCGAAGTTTATTTTTGCTTCTTGGACCTCTTAAATTTAGAAGCTTTTGATAAGACGATAGAGCTCATGAATGCTTAGGAAGTATGACTCATGAGCAATAAACTTTAGCGGAAGCTAAATCTATCCACCCGATCTGATGGAAAATTTGTTTTCGAAGTAACTTGTGGTTTTAAGGCAGCAGGTTTCATTTTATTTTGAGCCAAAATATGATCATTGTTATCCGTCCCTCACGGATTTAAGACTCCTTTAAAAATCATAATTTTCTATTATTAAGACCCACGTGTAGTTTTCGCCGCCAATTAAGCGGAGATGTGCAATGAGGGGGCTGCTGGATACACAAACCGTCAGCGAATGCTAAAAAATTGTTGAAATATTTTTATTTTAACATCCCTCCGCGTTGCGCTCTCCACACTCGGCACATCGCGTGGGCTTAAGAGGGATATTGTAATGAAGCTCTGAACCGTCATAAACCAAACAGTGACGTGGGAAAAAATCACATGTAATTATTTACTTTCAACTTTTCTGGCAAGTGAATAACTCCACGACAACCACAGAACAATTTCGCTCTATAGGAAACCTCACAAATTTATGGTTGCGTTCAAGTACGCGCATCTAAGTCAAACATGGAAGTCAATTAATGAAGGCAGGATGAACATTAAGGGGGTCTCCATTGAGCAATTTGTTGATGGACCCCCGGTAATGGAGCAGCCTCTCCTGCATGGAAGTTTTCTTTCAGCCTCCCGCTGAGAGGACGGATCTGTTATCGATCGTCGTGTGCCACGGACGATAACGAAGATACTTGTTGAGTCTTGCGCTGACAGCTGGCGGTAGGTTATCGACATCAATCAAAATTTAAAATATTTGATTTAATCCAAGTTCATTTCATTTTAGGTTTTGGGTTTCGTGTTTGAGAAAAGGTAGGGGTTCTTTCTCATTGTTTTTCACGTTATTCAGGTAGTCTATGTTTGATGGCTGCTTTTTAGCTGTTTCACATCTTTTTGCAAATTGATGTACCTTTTCAGCATCTTAACAGCAGTAGCTAACTCACGCTGAATAGAAACAATTAAATATGCTTCAAAAAAAAGCTTAATGGTCCACCCTTGGAAAGTCCCACATCGTCCGACACCTATCACGCACAGGCACCACAGTAGGAATAAAGTGAGAATAAGATGAACCTAATGACTATACGGATTACTTCACTATCACAGCACGTATCCAATGGGACCATCACCACTACAAATAATACTACGACAATTACTACTTCTCCTACTGCTACCATTCCTCAGTTCCTCACGCCTCTGCAGGAAATGTGAAGCAGACGTAAGAAGGAATAACAGCTGTCACGGTCGCGGTCATCAGTCTTCAAGTCCCAGACCCAACACGCTCGTTCTAACGCGTGGAAGGACCGTTTCGTAAGGGTGAGACCCTCTGACGTAACAGTCTGATTCACACCATCAGCAACACAATAATTTCATATTTTCTCGTACTTCATGTCGTGTTGACTCTGCACAAACGTAAGGCATTGCGATTGGTATAATTGATTCAGCCGTAAACGAAGACTATGGTGCGACTTATTTAATTATGCAAGTCCATTTATTTTGTTTCCTTCCTCTTTCCCTTTGTGGAATTCAAATTGCACGTCGAATCAGTAGTTGAGAATGCTGGGGTATTTCTCATCTAGTGTGTGTTGGTCAAGACATTATTTGAACATGTCCATGGTATTAAACGCTGTGTTTTATTCCAAATTCACACTTGAATTTTTGATGATCTTCATAAGCAGTCAGAAATTGTGTCTCTGGGGTTTCTTTCAACTTCTTTTCATAAGTTGCCTCCATTTCTTGTACGTACAATATATCGTCTCAACTGAAATGCTTGTCTTGTATCGTGGTTATTTAAACGTCTTCAAATTCTTGAATTGAATTCTGATTAATTATTCTAGCACCCGCTGCCTTCATTTCAATTTCTAGCAATATCTGGCGCACAATCATTCCTCGATTCATCAATATCAACACTCGTAGATAACTTGTATTTCTGCTTGTTTTTTTAGGCTAACTCCACTCACGCCTGTGAGGTATTTCATGACGTCGATTAGTTGATCTCCCTTGTCATCAATCACGAGTGTCATCAATCTATGTTAACGCGCTTTTCACTCATGCGACCGTGTGACTTACGCACACATGTCAACCTTGACACACCTAACTTAAGTCTACGGTATCTAGTACGAAAATATAAATTACTACAACTATCTATGACCTCTCAGTGAGATTTCTGCCAAGTACTAGGTAGCAAAATATAACACGTCGTTCTCGGTCCTACACGCTGATATTGCTACGCTCATGGAAAAGACATTAATATGTTTGTGAACTAATTCAACAGCCTCTTCAGTTGTAAAACTACACGCACATCCTCGTACGCGGCCTAGCGCTGCAGCGTCTATAATTAAGTAGGAGTGTCGCGATTGATCCGACTGCCATCTGTTCTGTCCATGAGATATATTTCAAGTCGTTGAAGACATAATACAAAGATGAAGGTATGGAATTCTAAAATCATTTTCGCCACGCTGGATTTTCTACTTTAAATTTTACGAATGCCTAATAGCAAGATGGAAAATTCATGTTGGTGTGCATTTTACAGACATGGTCGGACAAGCGCTTTTCTGAGAGAGGCCAATATTACTGTATCTGGAGTGTGGTCAAAGATTCCTGCAGTGAAATTGAGAATTCTGCTCACGTTCACGACTTTCTTTGTAGTTGTTTCTAATAATTATAATATTAAGTGGTAACAATTCCAAAATATATTTTTTTTCCTTAAAATATGTCATTCATTGTTCACTGAAAATTACGGTTAATAGTTCCAATACATATTTACTTATATTTATTTATGTATCAAAGTTCAAGCCCAGTTTACAAGGTTTCAACCGGCGGGAATTTTAGGTTGAAGTAGTTTGAATTCTTTTCTTTCTCGCTCTGCGATAGAACTTGTTTTATTATTATTATAAATATGGTTTTTATTAAGTATTAACTCGAAGTTAAGGATGTATAAATATAAGAGGTGCGCTCTCAGTACGCTTCCTCGCATAAGCGACTCCTCGTATGACATGTGTCCTGGCGTTGAATTAATCATGAATTGAGATTCGTTGAGTGCGGCCGCTGAACCTGTTTCTTAGTATAGAGAGATCACTTATGAATCAGTCTCACAAAAATAAATCGTCCTTCAAAAGGGTTGAGATGGTCATGATGAGACCGATTCTTTGCCTGCACTTCAAAGGCTATGAATTCATTTTCAAACAGTCATAAAATTTAATAGTGCCACAAGTATACGCTTGAAATGTCATTTTTGTTTAATTCTTTAGCGTGACACATTAGTACTTAAAAACCGAAAACATACAGTATTTTTAGCTGTCCATTAGAATTTCTACAACAAAGAAATAAGAAACGTGAAATTATCTATTTTTATTCATGGTGTTTGACAATTATATAAGTTGTTTCATTTGGTTCACACATTTCCTCACCGGGAGATCAACACAAGTCTTCAATCTTGAAGACTCAGCTAGAATTTTTGCACTTAGATTTTTTCGAAGACGGCAAAGTTGACATCGACAATCACGGCAACCGAAATAAGCAAGGAGGGCAGGGAGAGAGAGAGAGAGGGAAGGGGTGCGTGCGTCATCTCAAAGTTGAACGCAATCATTTAAAGCCAGACAAATGCTATCGTTTGAGAGAAACTGCCAAGTTCTATACGTGCAGGTATCTGCTACGTTGCTGTTGTCGATATCTCTAGTTCAATAGTGATCAACAGACCAATCTGATGTAAGTGCTAATCATAAAAAATACGCATGATTTATAAAATAAAATATTAAACGGACAAACATACATCAAAGTGAGAGGGCCCACTTTCTTTCCCTAATTGACAGTGTGTAATTTATGTGTCAACAGTTGAAGTTTGATGTTTCGAATGGAATTTTATTATGAATATTATGCGGTGAATGTTAGAATACTTTGCAACGACGCAAAACAAATGCTGGAAGAGCTAATATTCGGATTTTAGAATCTTTTAGTAGTTATAGGGGCCACATAACAGCAGAGCGAATTGCCTAAATATGTGTACACTTTCTCTTCATAACAGCTGTAGTACACATAGTGAAAGACCTCCCTTGTAAACCTCACTTATAGAGAAAAGCCTTTACTTGCAGAGTAAGGAACCTCAATTATAAAGTAAAAAACTTCACTTAAAGAGAAAAAGACATCCCTACAGAGTAAAAAACTCCACTTAAAAAGTAAAAGACCTCCTTCCAAAGTAAAAAACTTCACTTATACTGTAACAGATTTCACTTATAGAATAAAAGATCCACTTACAGCATAAAAGACCTCACAAAGTCAAAAACTCCATTTGAAGGGTACAACTTGCCTGGTGTGAATGCCCCGGATGTCCCGTATGAGATTATATGCAGTGGTTTACGCGGTGCCCAAGTCTGCTTGAGGACAGTTACGTTTTCTCATTGGCACATAGGATCGATATTTCGAGTATTTACTTTACATTTTTTGAAACCACAGTAATATTTACTACTTTCGTTGGATGAAGTCGTATTATCATTACATGCTATAATATTGAAATTACATTCTTAGCTTAGGCTTCATTTGAGACCGTCGATCATCTGAGAAATGTCATGTACCACATCGGTTGGACAACACTTAAATTTTTCCTGCCGTTTTGCAGCGATCACGAATTTATCACGCCCTTCTGTTCATGACTTACCTCATCGCTTATGCTAATTTACCTTACATGAATAATTTACACCATCGAATTTTTTAGAATCCTTTTATTTAACCTTCTACTTAATTTTAACTTGCATCTTCTCTTCATGTGCTTCACTCTATTTTAGTTTTCTACAACACGTCTACGTATAGTGAACGCAGAAGTAGAGTCATAGGCGTCCATGGAAAACTCACCACCGCGTAAAGTTTATTCAAATATACAAAATACGCTCTGTAACCTCCTCATAGTCAACGCACATTTAGGATTTCTGACATAACATGAAAATTATTTCCTCATCAGATTCTGCCAGAGTAATTTCCTCACACACAAATATTGGCATGATGGAAACCTGCACATTTCCCACCGTAATTTCTTCTAGCTCTATAAGCCAGGCAATTCATGCACGCAATCAGCAAAGCTCTAAGAATACCCTTCCTCAAATTTTATTTTCTCCATAGCTCTGGAAAGTTGCAAGCTTCCATTAGAGCTACTTCTCCAAAATGGCCAGTGCACATGAAGAAATTTCCTTAACTTAGTCACGTTTCTTTTGAAGCTTGCTCTGCTAGCCGGTTTTAGTCAGTGTCCCTGAGGGCACAGAGCCCTCGTCCGAGCGAGGGAACGCGTAGAAAACGAGGGAAGAGTTTTCTATGAAAGGCCCTAGGGAGAACACAGAGTTATCGCTGGCATGAGGGTAAATTCTTTTATTCAGAGCCTGCGTTCGGATAATAACGTGAAATGCCCTTCAGAAACAGGGAAGATCAAGTTACGGGCTTGCCATGTTGTTGAGGATGGCAAGACATACAGGGCATAATTAGGATCCAATTAGTTGTGAGCATTTTTAAGTATTATATTCTGAAGAAGATACTCTGCTATGTATGAAGTCAGGTAGTTGATAATAGAGACGTTCTTCGATGTTTTGTTATGGATTTTTCCAGTGAAACTTGGGTGACAAATGAAACAGACTTTTGAGATTTTTATTGCTTTGCTTGACTATACAAACAAACTTCACTGTACATATACGCCAATGTTTGTGAGGCATGCTTTTGCAAAATAAATCCCGGTTCTAGATAAATCCCATATTCACTACTCCGTAATCCAGGATCTTAACATAACATAAGTAAATAAATAGCTAAAAGGATTGTGCATCCTCATGCAATTTAAATTCATTTTCACATCATTAACTTACGAAAAGGACTAAATTTACGTATACGTGCTGTGCATAGTGCCAGAAATACATAAAACTACTCAACAGATACGCATCGATCTATTTATTCGTTCTTATGCGGCTTAAGAATGTTTTAGGAACGCCTGAGGAAATTACACGGCAATTCTGCAATAGGAACTGGAAAACTCAATGCACCAATGTGACTTTTAACTTATGAAACATCTGATTTGGTCAACCAGAAATCAACATTCTTCCCCACGTCATAACTGGTAAACTTCACGCCACTTTATATGAGGCATTTAACCGTCGCCAGCTTCACCTTTTTAGCAATGTTGACTAACTTTGCTGCGTTGACTTACTAGATCAGTGTATGGACTTTCCTTGAACGTGCCTAGGTCACCTCTGCTTACGCGCAGATAGCGACTATGAAATAAAGACTTTAAAAATGATTTCTTAGAGTGAATAATTTTTTTTTGATAATCGTACCTCTGACCCAGGAACTGAAGTACGCTGTCACCGTCTTCTTCGCCGCAAAACATTCCGAATTACGAGATTGCTGCTTTCCTTAAAGTCGCCTGGTCATTCGTGTTCAAAGTTTGTAAATAACTGGGAGCTGCCAATGGTGATGTGGAAATCATTTCCCACAGGAAACGACATTTTTGGAGCTCGGCCATTATCAGAGCGTCCAAATTCATCGATTCCACCGAAGCTGCTTCCCATGAGGATTTTGGACTAACTGGGGCACTGATTAGGAACTGCAGACTGACGAGGCCACCATTTGACGTGTGATTTATGATGACCTCCGTCACACGTCACATTTAATGCACGTGGGCGAGTTCATCACGAGAAACCCCGAGAGAACAGAGTGATCCGAGTCAAGCGTCTCTTAATTGCGCCAGTTGATGGATTCTAAGCAGCCTGGAATGCTCCGGCCTTTCTCGGATGTGGCCCTCTAGTACCCCTAATATCTATCCTTCAAACTATTCCATCAGGAGTAAAGTAGAGTGGGCTTCCAATAGCAATATGTAAAAAACAGTTGCGGCTCTTCAAGGAGTTTGGATGGATCCCAAATCAAACATTCCCAAAACCTACCATATTATTGTTTGCAAGCGAACGGTTTTGAAATCGTTTTGAGGATATTGTTGCGGCACATGGTGGTTTCATTGAGTGATGTCATGCATTTGGTGAGTCATCACATCTATATGACGTTCAGTTGTAATTAAATGATCAATCTCCAGTCACTGTTCTTCCTTTTGCAGACGTTACTTTGTTCTCAAGTACCTGCCGCAGGCAATCTTCATCCTCATACTGTTTGTATCAACGTTCGTAATCTTATGTAACGTAATCATGTCCCAATATACTAATCGACGTACAATTATCTCATACACATGCAACAAAACTGGTTCCAACATACTAGTCGTAATACACCATAAGTGTAACAACGTGCATTTTAGGATTCGACAAAGTTTATTTACCGTATTGATGTCTCACTTGGAATGATTTACATACGTGGAGTAATTTCGCCTCAAGTGGATCTAAACGCCAGGAGTTCTTATTTTTCATAGGTGAAAACAGAATACCTTTTTTGTTACTTTCAGCCTGGCTCAGGTTTCATTTCAGAAATTACCACTTGCTGAATAACAGCCGTGTTTTTTCTGCCGAAAAAGGTTAAGCAAATTCACGCATTCTTGTACACTCTAGGTGCAAAGTTCGATAAAAAGAAAGGTATCTATTTGCCCAAAGTTGTCTCTGTTTTTCTGCTATGGTGAATGAAATGCTTTGATCTGTACGTGACTTATAATCAAGGCCACTCAAAAAAAAATTGCGTGCTCATCCATGGTACACAATCCGTTTCTCGTGTCGAGAAATTGTATTTTCTAGCTTGGAGATATATTATATTATGCGAGTTTTTATTATTCATAGACAATCAACAAAACGATTACGATGGACTTTATTACTTTTGGAACGTTAACTGCAACCAGATGATTAGCGCCCCATTTTTCCTCATCCCACTCATCCCCTCCCATTCCCTTCCCTCATCCCACTCATCCCCTCCCATTTTCCTCCCTCATCCCACTCATCCCTCCATCATCCCACTCATCCCCTCCCATTCCCCTCCCTCATCCCACTCATCCCCTCCATCATCCCATTCATTCCCTCCCATTCCCCTCCCTCATCCCATTCATCCCCTGCCCAAGCGTCTCTGGTGTACTCAAACGCTACAATTTTTAGCACTTGAGAAAAATTTACGCAGAATTAATATTGATAAAGTAGCGGAGATGAAACATGAAACTTAAGTTCGAGTAGTACCAGACTGGAGATTATTCTTGAAAAAATTGTTGGAATGATTATGGATTTTTAAGAAATTTTGGATTGGAAGAACGAGAAACGCTTAAAAAATTCCTGGAATTGCTTTTAAAATTACGTTCTAAAGAACTAGTGAACCATAAAATATATAAGTTTTTTGAACTGGGTCGGAAAAATGGAGATGAAAATTTCATTTGAAAATGCAAGTATATTTGGAGGAAAACTCAGGAAACTACGTTAACACTTCTGTTCCTGTACGCTTACCAGAATGAACTTTATGCACACTATCTTGCACAATAGTATTATTAAATGAAATGTAATACGTACTCAATATCTGTATGCATATAATTCTTATCATTCAATAGATAAATTTGTCATCTAACGGAAATCATATTGTAAGCTCAATTAAGTTTTTCGATTATTTTTTCTTTACCAATTTTTTTCTTCCAAATTAACGCAAGTCATTTGTCCCAATCCTCTCAAACCTTTGCTTTTCTTGTGCCGGTTAAACAATTTAGAGCATCATTTTTTTCTAGTCCAATTGCCAATTCGATATTTCTAGTCCAATTGCCTTGCCATGGGGAAACATATCTTCTTTCCTGCTAGCTGATTTGTTCCTCACCAAGTTTCGAACAAAACTGCTGCTATACCAAACTCACGCACTGAAATGTTGAATTTAAACTAATTTTGTTAGATTTCACTGCCTTTCGTACAATTTACAACACATTTCTTCATATAAATTTACCTTTTGAATGCGTCTTTCTAAACTTAAAAATGATATGTCATTGCAACTTGGATTTAAATTAGACCACAGATGTGAAGAACCAAAAGCTAGATCTAAGACGCATTGCTGCACAGCGCTCCGTTTATTGCAACTTAATTGTATTCAGATTAGAGCCCTGATGTGAGGAATAAAAGCTTGCCGTAAAGCGTCGCAGCATAGCGGTCCCTGTAGACCTTTCGCGTCCGTACGCGCAGTCTCAACCAATCCATTACAGGGCCGTAATTTGCCTCGGTAGAAAACTTCTGCAAATTAAAAGAGCGTTGCAGCAAAAGTTCGACAATCATATTTAGGAGAGCAACCTTAAACTTCGGTGCCACCCTGCCAAGATAGACGACCGTGGCTTCCTAACTAGAGAAATAATTCAGAATCAGATTTTTGGTCCTTCTCAGAGTCAAGCTCGTTCAGATTTCAGAAAAAATCGGCGAGTGAAAAGCAGTTGTCTCAGCCTGGAGGATAATATTGATTTAGGATTTGCTCGGTGCTCTGTTAAATATTCCTTCACTGTTCATCCAATATTCTCCAAAAGTTGTGAAATCTATTATACAGATTTCAGCGCCTGATATCTTCTATGCTGAAGAGTTAATTTCAAATCATTCATTCATCCTTTGGAAGTAATTTCGCAACACAGGAGCAAAAAACGCTAAGAGTTAGAGAATGTCATCATGCAGAAGCCAATCTTATTGCATACGTCATCCGCTATCGTTCCTTTTCCACACATTTTACAGCGATCCTTCAGTGCAAATTTCAATGCTTCATGTTAACTTTTCAATACTGATATCAACAGCTGCCAAATTCGGATTTATTCCCTAATGAACGCGTTCAATACATAGATAATCATTCCACCGTTGGCGACAAAATCATCAATCCCGCCACCCCTTTATGGACGATTGGAGTTTATTGCGCGTATCATAAAAAAATTAAAAAATAAGCTTTCAAATGCGACTAATTATGAGGGGTCACGCAGGAGCATGCGAAAGTGGAAATTAAAAAACAGATCGCTGAAACTATCATAAAAATAAATTTTTCTTGTTAGGAACACTTTAACTTTCGCATCATCTGATCATGAAAACTTTCTCATGCTAAGTAGGCGCGAAGATAGATATTTTCTTCATAAGTTATTTACTTACAATGCAACACTCATTAAACGTAGTAAAATTAACAAATCGCACTCCTGGAGCCCCGGAGAAATTTAATTCAAAATCAAATATCTACTAACTTATATTAAAATTAACCTATTTTAATGTTTCCTATTTGTTTTTCTTTCTGTATTCCCAATGTTAGCGCCATAAATTATCCAAGTAACTTAAGTAAACTTAGAATAAAAAATTATTTTGATCAATGAATAAACTATACATATTTCCTAGGTAAAAGAGTCGGCCTAACATGTTGTCCTTTTGAAAACAATGTACTTTCAGTTAATAAGAAATTATAGTTGAACACGAAAAGTATTCAACACGAACTCGCATTTTGCATAGCACACATTTGGGTTAGGCCATCGTCTAACGTCTCTCAATAATCTGATAACATTGGCAAAACAGACGAAATGTTTCTGTCATTGCTATGAATGAATGTTAATTTTAATTCGAATTTTTGAAATAAAACTCAACGGAACGGTAAGCTCGCACTCGTAAATGAGGAAAATAAGAACACTCATAAAAGTATTACGTTTAATCACGATGTGTTGAAAGATTCGTAAGCTGCATCAGAAGTATTAAAAGTATCATAAAAGTATCACGTTGCTCCATCTGAAGTAGGGATGGAACCGGGTTTCCCGTTGAAAAGTATTGTGCTCTGAAACGTACCGCGACTGAGATAAAGAACGCAAAAAAAATGGAATTGGAGTTGGTCGAGAAGGCTCCGATCGATACCTACTACGGAGCTGTAACTGGCTCGGTGACGTGCTGCTGTTCACTTAGTATGGGAGGTATGAGACTTTCTCTTTCCCAAATTTTAAAAAAGTTTGTTAGGTTGTATAAGGTACTTTCTCTTTGAAATCATTTCGGTTAATCGTCTCTGCAAGATAGAGATGTAATTAAAATTTCACGAGACAGTACCTTGAAAAATATCTGCATGGCGGCGTTATTTTGCGATGTATCAAAAGCCGTTACGATAGAGAAATGATTCGAAAAATTCTTAAGTTTGAACCTACAATAGTGTGGCAAAATTATCCCAATGCAACTGAAGCTGTATCAAGTGACCTATAGCCTATAAAATTAAACGAACGTTAAGCCTTCACCTCTAGCGTTATCCGAGTATTATCATAAGGCGAACGAACGAAGGCTCACAACCACATAGACAAATGTCTTACCATTAAGAACCTCGAGAAAACTTCCTAGAAAGAACCGTAAGCACGCTGTGAAAACTCTATTCGTCCTCAATTGGCTTGTGAATTTCGTGGTATAATCGTAAATTCATCACTTGTGAAGTACTTCGAATTGAGAATTGAAGTTCCATACGTTTTGATAATATTTTCCTACAACGATGAAATAATATTCCATCTACTACAGGTCCTCATGTTGCCAAAGCGAATTAGTAGCGCTGGTCAAAGAATTGCGGTTTTTGGGATGGCTGTCTCAGCAACGCTCCTTTCCTTGTGAATCATCACTCTGTCCCTCAAGTGATCAAAACTGTAACACAACCTAGCTTACCCTCGCGCTCACTGCAGCGGTGCCAGCACTGAGCTAAGAATTTACATGTAATTGATGTCTTTGAGGAGCTGGCCCATCATTTTTCAATTCACGGAGCACATTTGCTATGCCAGTGATTGCAAATTAGGAAACCCTCACACGGAGGCGGAACTGAGAGTCACTTGCACGAAAATTTAATGAATAGATTGTAACTTCGTAGAGCCACTGAAGAAAATGTAGGCTGGAAAAGTTTCTGGAACTCTACCGCCGCCTTTCATAAGTATCTGCTAGTTTTTGTAACAAAGTTAATGCACTCTTATTGCTTAGTTACTTAAATCAGCCGCTATTATTTCTTACAAAGCTGAATGCAGTCATAGCATCGAAAAAAAATTAAGTCTTTAAAGGATGGAATAAAAAGCAACTCGATCGGTCGTTTTTGCCAAGAAAATATATGATTGAGCGAGGTATTGCATGTGAAACCTAATAAACAAGACGAATTTTCCAAAAAATTTCTCCCCTGATATAACTGACTTGATTAAGGAATGCCTAGAATAGCTAAGATGCGATAGACGAGGGTCCGTGTGCTCTATCTATTTCGCAAGCGAACATTATGACCTTATATCACGCCTAATTTCTGAAAAGTACAGCTTAAGACAAAGTTACTTCCAACAGAACCAGTTGACGATTCGAAGTCAGGCCTCGTTGGTTTCTGCTACCAACAAAATAATCAGACTTTAATGAGCGAATTTTGATTCGTAGCTGCTTGGAAATTTCGCTGTTGATAAATGTGAAGACGAAACATGGGAGAATTTTTTGTTCTGTCAAAGTTGCATAACAGGAAAAGGTGTTTCTCGAGCCGACTTATCGTGTTTGAAAGATTACTGAGGGCCGCTTTGAGCCCCAAAAGCTTTTCTAGTCTTTCCAGAGATTGAACTTTATCATCGGACTAACAGGCCTTAGATCAAACTAATGGCAGACTTTCCTGAATTCTCGTATCAGGTAAAAAACTATATATCTGGGCAAGAAAATTTTCATTTAAAGATGTCAATAGGTAAGTTTCTGGGAGAAGCAGTGTGAAAATATGGTCTTCATTTTGACCAGAAGATACCTTGGTTCAATATTGTTCGCTCAGTGTATCACTTGAAGTCTAATGATTGTTCACTGTATAAAATACTTCAAGTGACTACGGGCGAGAAAAAAGTACAAAGTACTGTGTACACAAAGGGAGAGTTTTAACAGCTGTATTAATGAGGTTGACTCAACTTAAATGGAAAAAATCAATTTTGTATCTCGAAGCTCATTTCTCTCTCTGATAAATCTATTCTTTAAAAATTCGAATTTACAGTATGTGGCCGTTTTGTAGCTATATAACCTCAAAAAATGAATAACTCGTAGTAAGATGAATATATCACGGCGAAATTTTCATACACTCATGATCATCTTTTTCGCGTACGGAAATCTCTGTCTCCAAATCAAAGACATGATTTCCAGAAGAAATGTGATAATCATGCAGTACCACCAACTGCTGGATGGCTGCCAGGTCCCAAACGTTCCATGATTTTAACCTAAAGCATTTACAATCAGGCTTTTACAACTCTAGTATTATCGCACTCCTAGTCTCGCTTCAATAACTCTAACCATCAGAATTAGCTTGATTCTTGGAGTTTTTGTTGTTAGCGTCTCATTTCAGTCAATATAGTTTTGCTTTCCGCTGACTATTAACTGGGTACTTAACTCACGAGTTATAAAAAATCCAGAGTTACAGAGATGGCTGGTGCGAAATGCGATAACCGCACGAGCGTCATTCTTTAATAGCATTTTTCAACTATACGATAAACTTTATCGTTAATCATCAAGTCCATCTTGGCAGCGAGTGAGGCAGTCCAATACGGTGCGCCTCAATCCCACCTGCTGCCACCATTGTATAGAAATATATATAAGCTGGAGCGGCTTAAAATTTAACTCGCACTCTTCATTGAGGCTTCGGAGCGCGGCTCTCGAAGACGTGCTCTGGGCGTCGCTCAGAAGAAGCCCGGGGCTCTGGCTTTAATTTGCCGCCTTCTGGCTCCCTCAAGTACTCTGATTAGAACTTCTCCACTCACTTCTCGAGTATTCAATTAGGAAACCAACTTTGGCAAGTTGCCTCTCCCGCAGCTAATTGAAAAAACACGTGAAACACCTCGACTGCTTGATAAAACTCTCTCAATGGGTCAAGATAGAGATTTGATGTTGGTTCAGCGGAAGAAAGTTTGATGAATTGGTAGCTCTGAAGTTTTTCTCATTCGTTCATGAAAAATACAGATTTTTGTATATACTATTGGTGAATAGTTCTGAGCCAATTCCCACTGAAAATTTTTAACGAATTATTGCAGTTTATCGAGACATTGAACCGGCGTTGTTTACTCTAAGATGATGAGTGTAAAGATATGTTATATCTTATCTTAGGATTTTAATTGGTCTGGAATTTTCATTTATATTCTGGTTTTATTTACGAATCTATCTGCGTGGGAATATTATGAATCATATATTTGCTAATTTGGTTTCTTCATTTTTTTTTCTTTTTTCTGACGCTTCATCTATGATCTTTGCGATTGATTATAGTTAAAATAACTTTGTAGATCTCTGTTTCTACTATTATTCACAGGTTTGAATATAAAAATGAATTTAAATTTATGAATATATTACTTTTATGTCCTAATTTTTTTTCTATGTACAGAATATCTATCATTGCGTAAATCCTCTATTCGTGTAGTTTTACTCGTTAACATCTTTTCAAACTTTTTGTGAGCATGTAACAAATCCGTTAAATCAAATGTCCGGACTGTTTTTTGTCCCATGAATTGAGTTTCAATAAGAAAAAACTATTAAAATGGTACATTCTTAACAAATAACAGTTAATTGGACCCTCGCTCAGACAGCAGCAGAAGACCATTGTAGAAATGATGAAGACATCGGAAAGACATACGCGAGAGCTTCCGTCATGAAATTCCACTGGAAACGATGGCTTAATCTCTTGACATCGGGGGCTCAAATCAGTCACTTACTGTAAATATTTTTCCTTCTCTCTATGGTTCCTATATACCAAATACACTAACGACACGTTAGTTGGGTATAGCTAGTCTAGAACAGACCACTCGACTTGCTTCTGCTACCATGTTCTATACTTTGCAACTCGGTGCAATTTTCCACAGTATGGCAAAGAATTCAGTCTTTCCTCCAACGTGACACGCAACTTGTTATTTTCGACTGCAATACTCGCCTTTGCAGTAATGGGATAGTCAGTTAAGACTTCAGTCCCTGTCTCCTGGATCCTTCCTTGCGTGACAAGGACTTCTTTGCATTATTCTCGTAAGAATGTTGTAATTACTTTCATGTGAAGTGGTCGCTTGCTCCTAAGGTCTTAGAAATTTTCCTGAGAAGACGAAATTTTTTCTCAATATGACTTAATTAATTTCAATTTCCATGGGTGAGTGAGAATTTCCTTCAAGGGATTGACTAGGAGCAATTAAGGACGAAGTCTGAACTCTGCTTTAAGGTGGCAGAACACCTCGGAACCCCTTTTGATAATTTACGGGAATTCAACGAGAATTTTCCATTTCATTGCTAGAGTCTTTAAAAATATCGATCGCTGTTTAAAAGAACGAGAAAAAAATCTGACTTTATTATTATCAACAACTTTATCAGTCATGATACTGAAGGTAACATTCTACTCTCATGTTCTTATGTATAATAATTCCCTTGACAAGATTCAGTTCCAAGTGAATATGTTCCCTCTCGGATATAAGGAAGATTCAATAATTGTTCATGTAGTAGAATACGAATTATCAGGACTCGAGCTTTCATATTCCCATGTACATATAATGTGACACACTGCTTCAATTTTATTCGAAAACATTCCTTGTTTATTCAAATATGTTGAGTGCGTTCCAGTTGATTTTTCGTTGAAAAAATACCGCTTTGACTAAATTTCTTGTGCTATGAAAGACTACAAAACTAACATCTGTGTCCGGAGAGCGTTTTGATGCCTCGAGAATTAGAAAGGGCTTCAATGGGGTGCTCTAAATTGAATAATGAATTTCTCTAATATATTAATTGCCTTATAAATGCACGTGTTGGTTAGGAACACCCATGAATATATGAGATTCACATCGTGAACTCTTTCACGCGTGAATTGCGCTGGAATTTGCGAGCTCAAAAACAGTATTCGAAAGTACACCTGGTCTCATCTTTCTGAATTCTGCAGGCAAAATAGAGTGCCACGGCGCTGCAAGCTTGCAGTCTCTTCTGAATAATTGATCAGAATCTAGCTTTGTAATACAACTATAGATACCATAAAAATAAGTTCGGATTTAAGATAGACTATAACTTGCATCCAACCTAATCTATGTGCACACTACACATAGTCTACACAGCATGCAAAACAATGAGTTCATTACGTGGGTTAATATAACTCGTTGAAATTAAGACACGACTTTGGAATGGCGAAATTGAAACAACGATCTTAAATTTGAAGCTAATAACTTTCAATTCGAACAAATGTCTTGACATGTACGTTAATTACAATACTAATATTCTACCTTATACAGTGATTGCAAAAATAAATTACGATAGGGGTTTTTACTTTGCTTCGTTATCAGGGAACTTGCATGAGCAAAAGTTGCATCAGTATACTCCAATTTCTATAATATCTTTACCGGACCATTCTTTAAGAAACTAGTTTGAATACAATACTAAGAGTTGTACAAAATATTCACATCCTTCCACTTTGTGCATACTGATTGAGAATGCATTGTCTTTTGGAATACTATTTTTTTTAACTCCATAACGAATTACCCCGAGAAGGCCGGCGGTGCATTCACACGGTCTGTGTAACCGACAGCGACCGTGTGAACGCAACAGTCACGGCCACGAGATATCTCGGGATAGTTCGTCAAGGGGTTGATCATATCTACACCTAGAAGATGTCCCTTCTCCATTTTGTGATTTTCTTTTTTTCGGCACATAGGAGTGTTGTGCTAAAGAAAAACGCCAAATTTAGGTTGATCTGTTGATACTCTCGGACCCAGGAATGGACTGCCGCTTATGAAACTTCGGTTGGAACAATAGGACTCGGATCGAAACCCAAGAATGGGTGGCCACTTGACTAGATCCAGGTGTAAAATTTTAGTCAACTCTCGAACGGCGACTGTGGTTAATTAGCCAAATTTTAAGCAAGAATTTCGCCTTTAGGTTGGTTTTCATTTCCATTTTATGCGTGAAATTTTTGAGTTATCGACAAATCAAGAAAACACATCAGTATTCGGCTGTCGACAGGACTGGGACAGATACCCAAGAATGGGTCATTTGGTTGGACCCTGCTGCTCCGCTCTAGCGGACGCTGGAGCGGCGTGTCCGCGGTCCGGGATCGGGCTGGTGGGGGCGCTGCGGTCGGGAAGACACGCTTCAGCGGATATTCGTGGTCAATGGCATCCGTCCACGCTGCTAGAACGGCTTCATTTTTTTAATAGTCCAAATACTTGCTTAAATACTCACCCGTGTATTTCGAAGCGCGAGCATTAAGCCTTTTAACTGGGCAGGGATCTCGCCATTTTTGGGAAGTCGCTTTTGCTTTTATTATTAGGTAAGAGAAACACCAAAAAGCATTGCTTTTTAATGACGTTAGAACTTACCTAGTGCGAATTCTGCTAAGACTCCAAGTCTTTGAAACTATTCAACAAAAGAAAATTTTAAAATGAGACTGTGTCTCTGCGAATAGAACCCAACCCTCTCCGTTACGAGCAAAATGTTAGCAAATTAGTAATACCATTCTGACACAGATGGCTTGTACGATCATGGAAAGGTCTGTAAATATCCTATACTCGTACATGCGTACGTCTCTGAACTTTTAAGAGCGTTTCATAATATGAAAACTTGTAAAAATAAAAAAAAGACGAGACATTTAAAAAAACGAGGTAATTTTTTTATGGGACATTTCCCATGTCTTCAAGACCCAGTGCTGCAAAAAGGGCGATGACAAGAATTTTCGCTTAAGGAAGGCTCAAAAAGGCGTTTTCTAACTGAATCAAGGGTCCTCTGAGTGAATAACCATGCCTTATCCTCGGCCCATGTGGAGGAAACAAATAACCCTCCGGGGATCGGGCTGTCCAGGTTAATGGTGATACTCACAAACTTTAAACAAGTCAACCAACGGCTCGAACGCGCCGACCTGCCATCATGAGTGTTAGTAAACAAAGCGCTTGATCTGGGACAAAGAACTGCTCGTGTACGCCTGACAAACTGCCCCGTCACCATGACTGGCGTTCCACTGATACCATCGACTGGACAAGAGACCGACGCTCGATCTTGCGGCGATTTGCTAACCTGCAGCTCGGTTTTGTGACTACCCTGTATTTAGTCCAGTGAGCCTAATTTTGTAAGAAATTTCTGCTGGAATGTTTGTTAAATTACCGGGATTCTTTCCTTCTAAGTTTGCTGCTATGAGTTGGGTAGATCTTGTTGCGATTTGGTGATCTACAGCTCAGTTTTGTGAGTATTTAGTCCTGTGAGCCTAATTTTGTGAGAAGTTTCTGCTGGATTGCTTGTTAATTCATCGAGATTCTTCCCATTAAGTTTGCTCTCATGAGTTTGATAAAAATGTGCATTTCATTTTACTAGCATTTTTTCGATTGATAGGGAAGTTGATTAGCTTTGTATTTAAACACTGTATATTGGGATTTAGGTGTATGAAGTTCTATGAGTGAATAGGAGGATGTTACTGTTAAGTTGAAATGTCTATTTATTAAATGCGTTTACGAGTATGATAATTCAAGTACTTGCATTGGCTATTTCGTTTATATAATTACCATTAGCTTTCCCACTGTTCGAAACATTGTGTTCTGAACTTTTGGTTAGTAAACAGTTTTACTTATACGTTGGTTTTCCTTTTCATTTTATGCGTGAAATTTTTGAGTCATCAACGAATTAGTAGTGAACAAGTTAAGAAAAAATGGAGTTCCGTACCTTTGCTGGCCAATTTTTGTACAAGGTGTTGTACTGAATATTTCCTATTGTTTTCTTACCCAAAGAAAGAGGTTCTGCCGGACCCTTGCACTATGGTATTAAAATGTCTGAGATATTTTTTAGATTCATAGCGTCATCAAGTAACCATACCCACCTGCTTCGTAACCAACTGAATGAAGTTTCGGCGGGACCTCATTACGTGTGGGACTGTGATGATAGAGCTTGTGCTCATGAATTATTCAGCAGATAATTATTTGACCAGTTAACAATACCAATTAACCAGCTAACAATACCCAAAATGGTCCTCATACGAAAATTTTGGTTGACTAGGCTTAGAACTGAAATTCATCACTGGAAGAACTATCTAGTTCCTCATGATGTTATTACTAATGCAGGCCAGTCTGTCATTTATTAAATGACCACAGTAAATATAATCCTTTCATTGAATGGCTTATCAGACGAGCGGGTGTAGTAAGTCTGATGTACGTACATCCAGCTTACCCACGCTTACTCATGAGGGAATGACTTTTGGTTCTCACCATCATACTCAACGCACCACATTCCATTTCTTTGTGAAATACATTCGTCGAGACAAGCTGTGATTACAACAATCTTCTTATCTTTCGTGTTCTTAAATTGTGCCGTCATGCTCGGCACACGAGTCCCTTCTGTACAAATAGGTCCTAATTAGCACTCGCGCGATGTAGAGCGATCCATCAGTCTATATCGCAAGCTTATGGGACGCTTTAGTTGATACCATCGTGATGCTGCTGGCCGTCTTCGGGCGATACGCGGAGGGTAAACTTTAAGTTTTAAGTTCTCGTACCCAGAAAAATATTTAAATTCTCGTAAAATAGTAAAATATCAAGTTCTCATACCCCCGCAAAACTTTAAGTTCTTCTACACAGGCGAAGCTTTGAGTTCTCGATTGCAGGCCAAACTTTAATTGCCGTACGATAATAAAATAATATTTTCCGTTCTTTTCTTGAGCAGCAATGGATATTTTCACGGATTTCGTCACTGAAATGAACAATTCCCGTCAATTTTGTAAAAAGAGGCTTCGAGGTGTTCCTAGCATCCATAGCTACTGTGAACTTTGCCGTCCCTCCTTGCAGTTCGTTATTCAAGGATCATTCGTTGAACCACAAAAAACTAGTACCGTAATTTATCTCTGAATTAAAACGTAGGGTAGATGTATGAAAATGTACTCGTACGAAGAATGAAATATTGATTACTGAACTATGTACGTCGACGAAGACGTTAGTGGGAAATTTGACGTTAAACCTATGCTAAGATGGCAAATTCGTTCATCCAAGGGCTTGTTGGTGGGACAAATTTGCCGAAAACTTACTTCATAGAAAAGAGTTACGTTTTATTCGTAAGGAATACTCACCGAAACATTACCGGACAACGTTGTAGGTTTCATCACGAATTGGTGTTGTGTCATTCGATCATACACTTTTTTCAACAGAAACATTTAAACCTTTCAGGTGAGTGTAAAGCACCAAAAATAATCATCTTCGTTCCACTGTTTGAATGAAATCCTCCAAACTCGAGCTGTAAAAAGTGTACATTGCGTGAGAAAATAAGCCATTACGCAATTTGCTCGCTCTTCTACTTAGAATAAAACTCCAACCTGGATTTGTGTAATTTGTGTCGGATGGACCACATTTTTCTCATTCAAAGTTATTTCATGAAGATATTTTAAGTAATTCAATTAAAAGGGAATGAGAAGAAGGAGTAGAAAATAGGTTTCAGTCACGTAGCCGCTCGAGAATTAAAATCTTTGCAGGAGACGAACTCAGAACTGCTGGGTGTTGTGGAGTTGTAAAAGTTTGGTTAACTGCTCGAGATAATAATCTGAAAGAAAATTTCCACTTAATTTATACTGCCCGTACATCCAGCGTGCTAGAATACATTTGCATTTGGTCTTCATTTATTCCAAACGCTAGAGCAGTTCTGGAGAAATACGAGTCCATGCCGCACTGCATGTAGTTTTCACGGTACAGTACCTGTATGTAGTACAGAAATGTACAAACGAGCAATGTAAGGTGATGTACCGCCTGCGAGCTACATATGACATTCTTGTAGTATAAAATACGAATGTGTTCACAAGCCGTGTACCAAAATGTTTTGAGAATAAATGCAGGTTGATCATAAATGAACTACTTCTTTATTTATGACATTTCTGGTAACGCTTTTAACCACAGTTGATAGTTTCAATGTATCAGAGTCGTTATTAATATGAAGCTTTTTATTCCTTGTAGGAATGACTAAGACCCTGCGACAGTTAAATTATTGCCCCGAGAATACATGTTATAGCAGCTGCGCGTTGGAATCCTTCACTTTTCCAGTTGCACGAGAGGCTTTATCGCCTTCTCAAAATAAAATAATAAATAAAAAAATAAATCAAATAATATATATATATATATGAACGGGTCTTAAAACCATCGCCCTATTTTTGACAGCGATATTTTAATCGTCAAAGGGGAACTTTGGTTGGAAAGGATGAACGGCTAACGACAGCGGGGTCTACCTTAAATATATTTGATGATGATAGTTTAAACTGAAGTGATAACCTGACTTTCAATATAACTCTGCAGAGTGGTGATGAATGAAGGCATCATTTCTCTGCCTGCTAGAAAAAAGGGAGCATATCGGCCAACTTTAGAGAGTAGACAATATTTTGGTGTCTAAGTGGCTCTAGCACACAAACACATTTCGCGTAGCTGTTCACCAACCAGAATCTATTCCTCATGCTTTTATTGTCATCTTAGTCTACTGGAGCCATGTTTAATGCAGCAGTCCTCGATATATAATATAATTCATTTTCCTACTTTCAATGATTTTTTCGTTTGAAAAATTTCATATTGTAGTTCGTATATTTGTTTAAATGCCTTCCACATAACTTTACTGCATTCCTCAGAAGTTAAAAGTGCAGAAAATTAACAAAAAGTTATGTATTTGGAAGAAAAATTACTCGCAAACCATTATCTCTCAATACTACGACGCTAAAATATTTTTTTCGTACTTTTTCATTGAATTTATTTACTCCTTAAAACAGAATAAGGCATTGTATCTAATCATATTTCTGGCAGCAACTCAGATTCAAGAAATATTTCACCGCATTTGAGCTCAACTATTGCTGTCGACTTCATAAAGAAAATCCCGGGGCTGCTCTGTGACCTTCCATCTTCGAAGTTAGATTATTCAGCGAAGAAATAAAAATGCAAGCGAACATAAATAATATTCTTGCAGTTACCAAAGACCTATTGGAGAGAATTTACGAGCGAATCCTATACAAAACATTCCATAACTCAGAGGTAAGGACCAAAGAATAAACTAGATCGAGACAAAGACTCAGAAGTCGTATGCCTGGAAATGCACGGAACATTTGCTCAAAAGAACAGAGAAATATTTGCTTCTTTTCTGAGTCCCTGTATCACTTTATTGACATAGTCGGTAGAAATGCCAAGAAGGTACACTGCGAAACGCTGGAAAAAAATTCTTCAAACTATCTCAAGCAAAAGTGAAACTTCGAGGTCGTCGGGCTGTTCGTTGGCTGCCATTGGACACTCCTTACGCACACTGTGCAGTTTTTTAGGAATGAGTGCATTTTTATCAGAGGTGAATAAAAAAGGCCTCAAACTTGTTATCGATTGAACACGAAGGTGTGCTATTGCGTACCGGACGTCACCGTAAAAACGGGAACACGCGATACTAAAAATGTTCACAGCCGCCATTTGATAGCCTTGGGAAGCGAGACAACCGTCAACTGAAACGTCGACGGGGACGGAGGGAGCGAAATGATACAGGGTGGTCTGTAGCTTGTCTTTAGTGCGACACTTGATGTAGTGACACATTATTATCTTTAATGCGACACTTGATGCAGTGCCACATTATTTTCTTTAGTGCGACACTTGATGTAGTGCCACATTATTATTATTATCTTTAGTGCGACACTCGGCGCTGTGCCACATTATTATCTTTAGGGCGACACTCGGCGCAGTGCCACATTATTATCTTTAGTGCACCACTCGGCGCAGTGCCACATTATTATCTTTAGTGCGCCACTCAGCGCAGTGCCACATTATTATCTTTAGTGCACCACTCGACGCAATGCATCATTATCTAAGCAGAAAATTACGGTGCACTCTATAAGCTGTCGTCTTGTAGGAGTTCGGAATGCCGGGTACTTAAAATTGGTTTGGGTATACCGCTAAGCAATTTAATGAATTTAGAATGACGAGTGAAATTTTCAAATAAAATAAAGTTACATCGAAGATTTACTATGCGTGTTAGTATGCGGTGCCACGGAGAATGCAAATCCCAGCAGTTGGGGTACCAAGCTAATGTAAAATGAGGATGAATCTTCATACTCATAAAATGGTACCTGAAATAGTTTTGTCGTCTGTTTGTAGGCACATCCGAGCGCTAAGCAGTCAGTCTGCGTCCGAAGTCTCACACAAATTAAAATGAAATAACTAAAAGAATTCGATTTACAATGAAATTGCTTTCGTAGACAACAATGGGATTGCTTCATCCTGGCATACTGAGAAGTGTACAACCGACTACAGTGTATAGGGACGTTTTTACCTTACGGATTCTCCCAAAACGGGAAATATAATTTTATGTTAGTATCGATAAGTACAAATTGGGCGGAAAGTGTTACTACTCAATAATTGATCGTAAACTATTTCTCAAACATCGTACAGCTGTGCATCGTATAGGGCGTCTTAAAAATTAGTAGCAAATAAATATTTCAACTTTCATCATCATATAGGCTGAAAAAATTCTTACACATTAATTAATAAAGAATTGCCGAGCGAATAGACAACAGTAATGCTGTTTTCAACTTACATACATCTATACCGTGACGCTGTTTCCTATTCTCAGAAGAGCATCTATTACATGGAAGTACACTGAGAAAGATACATACGCATCAATATACTCTCGTCCCTCTTCATGCGTCCTTGTCACAGAGCACAAAGAACAGCTATTGGTCCTTGAGCCTTAGGGACCTTAAATATCTCTACCTTGAGGTGGCTTTCATCGGCGGCAAAAATGGGCATTTTTCCCAGCTATAATTTCCTGACTTGAGTTCTCGTCGGACCTGGAATACCTCCGGGGCAATGGGGGGTCGAAATTAACCCTCGATTCAGATGTGATAGCGTATTGAAAGGTTATCAAGAATGATCGGTACCTGCTTTAGAAGTAAAATTGTTCAAAGCGACGGCCAAAACTTTGTGCGAAGAACAGCGTCCGAACAAGTCTTCACAATTTTTAGCATCTTACGCCAGCGAAAATTTTCTAACGATCAACTTACGAGTGATGGCACTTAATTCTCCGTAAACAACGTAGACTACATGAGAACATAATACTTGATGTGTGTTCTACCCGTAAAATTGAATATCTATCAACACGACGATGTTCTGAAGGCAGTGATGAAATGTTTATTATTTTACTTTTATTTTTTATTTTTTAGAAGTTTTAGTGGTGTTCATTTATCGACGGGATGAGTTTCGTTTAATCTCGGTGTTGAAGGCATAAAATAATTTAAATTTCACAATTCAATACAACCAGCAACTTTTTTCAATTGCCTATAAAATTCTTTCGTATATTTTCTTGCAGTAGAAAACTTTCGAAGACACGCATAAACTTGACTTTCAAAATTTCAAAACTATGATCTAAAATTTCCACGCGTAAAAATTTCCTAGTTTTTACTGTCGATGAAATCCAAATAATCACAATATGTATCATTTGTATTCAGTGTTTATTCATTTCAAACAGAAAAAATGCTGTCTCACACATGCCTTCCTGGAAAAGCTATGAATACAAATGATTATTTAGAAGAATCCATTAATGTTTATTCTGAAGTATTAATTATCAGACTTACACGTTCGTGACGTAAAATACTCTGTTGTTACCGGCGCTGTCTTTTCATTGCTCGGTCATTATTGTCTACTGCAGCCGAACTGTTGTTATATCTGATTTTGAAAAGCAGAAAATCGAATTTATGAAGGAGGAGCAGTCTTTTTTTCGTCTCGCGCCTTCATTATGAGCAATTCTGAAACGCGAAAAATATTCAACACTACGCCTCTCAGCGTCGCCGACCTCTCAATGTTTAAAAACAATAAAGGCCTTCCATCTAAAAAGAATGAATTTTGTAATTCAGTTAAGTCGACAGCGCCCATCGAAAAACAAGTTCCATAAGGCAGAAGAGATCAATTTTGTTGTTATTGTGTCTTTTTTGCTCGAATTCCAGCGTAGGCAAAAATATTTCAATTTATTGAACCCTCATTTGTGGTAGGATTAAAATTGTGTATCGGAACATCATTGTGTATTTCCACACATTCATGCGGTAGTTCACACATCCACGCACTAGTTACTTAACACATCAATGCAGACAAATTGCGGTACCACCAACATAGATGATTCACTTGTAGCTATCGAACTTTTGTGAGTGATAAAAATCAATCAGATTTTTGGAAGGCTGGACAAGCCTGCTCGCTACTGCCTGTCCACAAGATGCAGTCGCACGATTTTAATAGCACTGCATACCGATCGGAAGAGTGGTGGACCATGCAAATTTTTCATATCACATACTCCGGTTATATTAGCCTGAAGTTACTTCATTTTTCTATTGCAGAAAAATTGAGGAAGAATGAAGATTAATCTGAAAATGAATTCCCATTGATGCTGGTCCAATTTGAATAAATATTTAGTTAATTTATATGATACACGATAATAATCAAAATATATATTTATCCAAATGACACTGAAAGACTATGAGTTCGACTTTAATTTTGTACGTTACAATTATTCACTGACTGCACTACAATAAACCCCTTGCAAAAACTCAAAGCTGTGTACAAGTTTGAATATTTCATTTGAGATACTGAAATATCGTGGAATGGAAGCCATCGCGCTATGCCAAATTAATATTGTATAAAGAATGATATAGTAGTGTACAGAATGAATATATACACCTTTTTCTTATCGAGCTTTCGACTATTTGCACTGAAGTCATTTTCAAGTGAAAAAGCTTTTCAGGAGGCCAGAGTTATGCTGAGTGCATGTGCAGCTGTTATACGTATGGCAAGGGACGTTTACTCTCATTTATTGTGTATATTAATTGTTTGTTCAGTGGAAATAATTTCATTATAAGTAATTTAGAATTGGCTTCAAATTTTTTACAATGAAGTTATTTCGATGGAACACACCATAGATAAACACAATACGTATATCAAAATTAACATCCCTACCCATAAATTCGATACACATACTCAGCATAACTCCTACCTTTTGACTAGTGTCAACATGGGCAACGACTTTTGTGCAGATAGTCGGAAGCTCAGTAAAAATTAATAAACAAAAATCCCTGAGATTCCTTTAGTCTTATTATCCCACTATATAATAATTGCCCAGTGTTGCTTCCTTGCTCGCTTGCTTGCTGGGTCTGTCCGTCTTTCTGTCACATTATTAAGGATTTAGATTGGAGAAAATTCCCAGGTCCATATTTGCGACAAATAAGCAAGGCTATCAGAGAAAGCAGTCAGTATCAGCGAGATTGAAAATAACAATATTTCATGTCAGATTTACCATAAATAAGAGGGCATCTTAAGAATTTAACAAGATTTGTCCCGCCATTTTTGGCGGGGCGCGTTCATTAATTGAACCTATAAACGCACACCCTGGACGTCCTCCATTTCTATAACTATTGAAACAATTTACATCATTTAAAGATATTACAAGCATGGAGTTCTTTTACCATTATAATGGACAGTTTTTTTATACATAGCTACTTGTGGGCCCGAATAAGTTCTATGACTTCTAGGGCATCCTAAAGGACCTTATTCTAAGCGTACATATACATGTAAATATCCTAATGCACTTATACTCAACTAATACAACTAAAAATGCAATATTTTCGTAAGGAAGCCTTAGTACTATCACAAAATTAATGACAATCGTTGTCAGAATTCTATAAACATTTACTTTTCAGAATAAAAATCAAGGTCTTACGCGAATATCTTTACTCGTGTACGTTATTCGTCTTCATTTGGACATATTCAAGCGAATCGATGCTGTAAAACATCGATTTCCTCGTCATCGTTATGCCTCGTAAATAGTCAAGGATGGCCGGTATACCTATGTACTTCTCTACAATTAGAACCATAGTTGAATAGCTAGTGTTGTACTTACATGAATGACTAGTGTATTCTAGAGAACTAAAGAACATCTCCATTTTTTTTAGAATTACCTACCAAAGTCCTAAATACAATGTTTTGAAACCAACTTTGACAAAAACTATCACAGGGCGTGTCTTTAATTACTGATCTTGCAATAGAACTGTGTTCTAATTCATGCAACCCGACATCTCACCTTCATACTTGTTGGTTCATTCATACCCATGTATGTAGATCAACTCCACGCTCTGTACGATACGACGTCGCTGTCCAGTTCCCAGTTCATTAAATTCTGGCAGGCAAAGAGCGCGTTTTTATTACCAGCTAAAAAGAAATTCCTGTAGTATTGTTCCGAACAGCTGTAAAAGCTCTATAGTCTTCAGTCCCGGCAGAAATCCTGCCGTTCCGGGGAGNTGAATTTGGAAATTGGAACAATATGGAAAGAATTATCCGGCTGACTCCGACCGCTGATTGAAATGTACGGTGCTTTACCACTATGCAAAGAAGCGAAAAAAGGAATAGTCACTGAATTTTGAAGAAAAAGCTTGAATATTAGATAGGATAGTGTCGTAGATGCATGGAAGAGATTTGCTTGTTCCGTGCTCTTGAGTGTGTATGATATCTTGAGTTAAACACGTAATAGCTCAATGGCTTGACAATTAAAATGTTAAAAACTTTCGCAGAGAAACTTCTTCCCAACATAAACGCTTAGAATCTGATCGAATGAATAATTCAAACTTCTTCCTAAATCTCTTGCTAAAAATTGAACGTTTTCAAAGTGAACGTGAGTTTAAAATACACGAAACAAATCTTCTGCCTTATCTTGCAAGAAAACGTGCATTTGTGCGTTAAAATAATAGAGATGTTTGATAAATTTCTTTTCCTTTGTAGCGCAATAAGCCATCAGGAGAGGTGAGATTAAACAACTTTGTGCAGGAAACATGGCCCATTGCTCAAGGGCTTCACATCTGTCAAGTCAAAAGTCGGCTTCGAAGAATCCAGAATCCTCGAAGGTTCGTGTCTTCATGTGTAAAGCTTGTTTTACGCGGNGGACCTTGGTTCCAGCGATGGAACTTACAAAATAGAGGGAGAGTGTGGGGAGTGTTCGAGGGCAAATGAAACTGGAAAAAAATCTCTTCCTATAAACACAAACCTCAATAATTATAACTCTGAAATATTCCATCGTGGAGAGGAGGTAGAAGTTTTGTTCAAACGTGGCCCATGAAATGATTTTATGCGAGAAGATTCTAGATCATAAAGTTGTAATCACAGGAATCTCAGACGTTGTATTGTTCATTAACTTTGAGCTAACTTGAATCGTTAAACTAGAAAAACAACCAACTCCTTCCAGGCTGACTTACTTACAATCATTAGAACTGCTCAATATTTTCGTGTGCTTTTTTCTTTTTCATGAATTTTTGGACTTACAATTTCTAATTGAACATCACTAATTTTATTTCGAATTCGAATTGACGCTGGGCGTGCCAGAGACGGTTGCGCACAATGTCCAAAGCAATAGTTACCGTTATCTCGCCCTCAACTAATGTTACTTCGTCTGTGCGAGCTAGTCTGATCGAGTTTAAACATTCATGCGGTAGTTCACACATCCATGCATTAAATAGTTAACACATCCATGCACTAGTTAGTCAACACATTCATGCTTTTTATCGAGCGGAGACAATATTTTCAAGCTCCGTACATTTACCTGAATTTGTGGTACATCAGAGGCGATTTTGATCGTAAACTACTGCGAAACTCACATTGCTTTCATCATTTTTATCGTAGCATCAAGCACTCGCAGAAAAATTCTGAAAAGCGGACCGTCTGAAAGAAGAGCGCTTGTCTGTCTAGCTGAATGGAGTACCGCCGTGAAACAAAATTTAGCGAAAGACAACGCTGGACGAAACACAAAAATAACCCGATTGCGCTAGGCCAGAACGCGTGCTTTTGTTCTCAAGGGGAATAAGACAGCGAGGAAAACTTTCGAGTGTTTTATCAGACTCAGCTATTGTTTTTCATAAGTTGTGAGTCCGTCAACTCGAACGTTGGGTAAAACATCAGCCGAGTGGGCGGCTGGCGAAGGTCAAGGAAAATTTATTGCGAAGAAGTGAAATCCAAATCCTTTATTTGCGTGAAAAACATGAATTTTCTTCGGTCAAAACATCGAATGCGGATTGAGCACGTGAGATGAATTTTGTCAAACTGACACAACAAAGCAAAAACGCCAACTTCGTTTGAAATTCAAAGGGCTTTGCTCTATTTTCCTTCACCTACGAGCTTGACACCAACCTTTAACACTGCCTTGTAAAATTCTTGGAGTAAATTATTTCCTTTAATATGATACGAGATTTACCATGAACTAGACATTAAAATGATGTGAATTATCTGGACAGGGTGATAAATTTCAAGTTTCTAATGAACTCAATTCAATAATCGAATTCGTGCGCCATAACTTCAGGCGTGCCATTAAGAGATATCAGCTGCAGCTGTCAACACGACAATTATTTAGAGCTCGATTTATTGTCGCTTAGCGGGCCGCGCCACTCCGAGGCTCTACTCTGTGTGACCAGAAATGTTGTGCGTTGCTTTTGAGCAGCGAGCAAAATCTTCTTGATTTCCTCCTCCATTAGTAATTTCAAGTCATGTTTTGCACTGGAGACTTGAGATTTTACAATGCGTGTGAGGAATTTTTTTGTCGTTAGCCATATGCCTTTCTGGCGTATCCTGGCCGTTGTATTTCTATGGGAAAGAAATTAACTGGGGGCCTCTTGTAGATCTCGGCAGTAATGTTTTAAAGCGGACATAACAACCGCGCCACTGCGCTGCCGCGGCGCTACTGGACAGTGACCTCTGCGAAACTAACTGTGCCGATTTTTAAAAGAGATGTAACGCGGCTCAATATTTCAAATTTGTTTCAAAATATTCGTGAAGAAATGAATTGTCTTTTTAACAACGAATAATTTCGAGTTCCCCTTAGAGTGTTTACTTTAGAAAATGTTAGCAGTCAACCAATTAGTGTAGAATCCTAAAACAAACCTGATATAAAACTTGACTAGTTGCCCTCACGTGAAAACAAAGTCTCTCACTTTCCTTAATTGAACACCGCAGTTCAGCGATAACAAACATCGAAAGCTTTGATCTTAATTACGTAGCAAAACTTGCCGGGAACATAGTTTTAGCTTTTAATAATTTTATTGATCACAATTTATCTCTTTCGAGTAGCAATTCGGCCTACTGAATAGGATCGCTGATTATAAACAACATGTCTCACTGTCACAAGTAGTAGGAATTGTAAAATCTTTTTTTCATACAAGATGATTCTCGTTAATCAACATGTAAGTTGTTAAACTATGTTTGCATTCTATCGAGCAAGAATGTGGAATTTATATAAGAACTCACGGATCTCATGTGCACTTAGTGGAGGGAAAATCACATGCCATGAAGAATACGGCGAACTTTAAACTATTTGGAAACGTTAGAAAAATTTATTTAGGACAAATAATTTACATAGAACCTAATATACCAATAAAGTGAGAAATGATAGAATAAACTAGAATCCTGTAATATATACAGCACTTGTGGGTCCTGATAAGCTCTGATATGAGACTTTTATGGTAACCTGCATAGAGAAGAAGATTTTTGACTTAGATTAGAGTTAATGTGTGTGATCGATTGATGTTAGGTACATCTTTGAATTTAAAAGGTCAGCTATGAGGAAGCACGACTAGGAAAATATTCCCATAAAAATTAAGTGGGCATGTTAGGAGCTTACAATCGCATTACGCTATGAACGTCCTTTCTGAAAAGAAATAGAATTTTACGTGTGAATTAATAACGAGCAATTTCAGGTTTTCAACTTAGATACTGAAGCCTTCGAATGTGAATTTAATAAGCATCTTACTCTCTTTCACGCGTAGGAAATGGCTTCCGTGCATACAGCATTAGTCCCAAGCTGCATTTGGGTCGTCGTCATTTATTGCTCGATGATGATCAACATGTGATGCAAAATTCCAATCAGTCAAATATCTGCATCAGGTTTGCTCGTGCTTTGCTGTTTTAATGACCGTTCCAATTGAGAACTCCACTTTCAAAGCTGGGCACTGAAAATATCGACCACCGATCGTCTGTTCAGGGCGAGACTTCGTTATGGATGAGCTGCGATGGAACTGGCATTCGTCAAAAATTTCGCTCATGACAAACTTTGAGGCAGTAAAAAAGAACGGTAAATCAGTCAGTCGAGTTGTAAATCTAGTAAAAGTTAGCTTTATAATTACAGGGCGTTGAACTGAGCAATATGATGCTTTGCTTGCTCTACTGGGCGAAACAATTGCAAACACTTCGTGAATATCTGCTCCATTTATTGTTTTGCAATTTTAGATTATTCGTTTCCAGTACTGCTTCCATTCAACTGAAAAAAATATTTCCCATCCATGGTGTACTGTATGCTGCATGATCAGCTCATTATAATAAAGAAACTTAGGAATAATCTTACATCGACTTGCGAAGCATAATTTCTTTTAAACTATCACTGTACTGGACAAGATTCCGGGACTGTACTCTTCGCTGAGAACTCGCGTTTACTCTCTGTTAATGAATCTAAAAGTAGTAAAAAATTATGTTACGAAATTAAAATTTTAGAGCTAATTTCAACAGAGCGAATAAATCTTTAAGAACAGGAAGATTTGGGAAGATTACTCTATGAACATTATCATGACTTGGGGCTAATTGACAGGATAACTAGCGGTTTTAGTAACCAAGCGGAAAGTCTCATACGAATAGTTCGAAATATTTGAAAGAATAATTTTTAACATTATTTCTGTCGATTAAGTTCGGATTGAAAACAAAGTTTACAAATGCATTCATTTAAAGGGTAAAAACGTCCAAGTAATAACAATTTTCAGATTTTTATCAGGTTTATTTCATTTGAAATGCTTTAGACGTTGAGATAAACACTACAAAATAGGTACATTAGTTACAATTAGCTGTTCTAGTTGTCATGTACAATGTTAACCGAGTTTTAAATTTTATGTAGTAAGAGTTACATTTATGGTATACACTAGTATTAACCAAAATTAAGCTCTTTCAAATGCTCTTAAAAAAAATAACATGACCATGTTGTTCTTTTTATAATGCATGCAATTTACTACTATTTTCGGATTGACGATGATAACTTTTAGGTACGGTATATGCAACACGTAGTAACTGGCGGAGGCTTGTGGTAATCAACGATAATTTATCAGTGAAAATGATATGGTGTTGATGAAACATGTTGTCTTTAATAATCAAGACCCCATCAAATAACACCGCCACCATGACCATGACACCGTGAACAAAAATCACATATTTCATGATCACGACACCATAAAATGAACATGATATCTGCAATGATCAAGGAAGCGTCAATTAAATACGGTATCTTAAGCAAGCAAGACTCCATCAAATGAATATGATATCTTGCACGAAAACTCCAGGAGCAAGCGTGAATGTGATGCCCGAGTCCGCAAAAGTAGCCGCGTTGTGCTCGGCCCCGTAAACCTCCAGACCTGAACCGTCCTTCGGCCCAAATATTCTCACCAAATATCCAACACTTTCTCGTAGGTGCTGCGGGCTGAGGAAGGTTCCTGTTACGCTCTGGCTGTTGCTGGTGTTCAGCAACTGGGCTGAACCCAGGATAGATTTCGGCGAGTCTTCTTTGCTGATATCCAACTGCAGAAAGAAATGCATTTTTGATAATTGTGTACGTAAACTTAGATCACAAACTCTAGCTCACGATTTGACATTTCAGTCGAGGTTGGGATTGATTTAGAAAACATTCGTTGAGGTGAGTTTAGTCTCAATTAAGAAATCTTTTAAGTAATAACTAATGTGAATTCGGTTTCTTCGAAACATCGCTGTGACCGTGGAGTGTTGCCAGTTTTAACCAAAGTGCCAGAACTGTAAATAGATTCTCTTAAAAAAATAGGCCAACATTTGAAGATCGCTTTTTGGAAAATTTTGACAATCCAAAAATAGATACTGTATGAAAATCTCCTATATCAAATCTTGAAGGGATCGAATTCAACTAATTATACCTACAATTTTTTTGTTTACAAATACGTAATTCAGCGACAAGTCTAACATGGCAAAAAGACTGCAGAAAAAGACGTAGCAAATACAGTCCTAAACCAAAAAAGAACTCGTCGAAAGAATCTTTGCTGTTTTTAATCAAGAAGAAAAATAATACAGCAAGCCACAGGAGTCGAAGGAACCTGTGCCTCTGAAGTTCAGACATATGAAAATCTTATGTTTTATGTGCGTTTTCTCGATAAATCTTCATTCAACGTGCGTACTGTAAAAATATCTAAAATCTTGGATTCGCATTTTATGTAGGAGTAGCAAGTAATACTAATATTTAGCGCTAGATACGGGTGTTCTCAGGCAACGAATTTTCCAACGCACTATACCAAAAACTACCAAACGCATATAAGTGATACGAACATTGGTGAACATAGCAGTATAATTTAGAGCAGCGCATTGTCTCTACCAAGTCTAATTTGTTCGCCGCCCCGACCAAAATGCAACCAACAATCCGGCGGTGGTATTTACGCTTGGGCGGCTAAATTTATATATAATAACAGATACCCCGGTCAGGAATTTAGACTACGTAGATACGTAGTGAGCAGTAGAAATAGTAATATTAATTGTATATGTAGATAGCAGTGGTGCAGACTATGTGACGCTATAAGAGAAGGAACTATTTAGTTTCGACTCTTGAGAACTGGAAATCCATGCATACGGTGCGTTCCTACACATGATACCCTGTGCATAGAACAACAAGTTAAGAATGAAAAAAAAGAAAAGGTGACATAAAGATAACAAAGAAAGTGAAATTTCAAAGAAGTATAGTGGGTACGAAAACAGTGCCGGAGTCCCATCTACAGCTGATGCAACCTGACAGTGCCCGTTGAGGTCGCCATGCCATCAGTATATGACAGCCAAACCAACTAACCTAACCCTTTTGTCTATCCTGCGCCCCTAAGGGGACACACGTCGCTAAGGTGTACTCACATGAGCAGGGGTACTAAGAAGTACTCCCGTGACTCAGTAGTACTCACATGAGCAGGAGTACTAAGGGGTACTCTCGTGACTCAGGAGTACTCACGTAACTCAGGAGTACTCACTTGAGCAGGGGTACTAAGAAGTACTCACGTGACTCAGGAGTACTCACGTGACTCAGAGGAGTATTCACGTGACTCAGGAGTACTCACGTGACTCAGTAGTACTCACGTGACTCAGGAGTACTCACGTGACTCAGGAGTACTCACGTGACTCAGGAGTACTCACTTGAGCAGGGGTACTAAGAAGTAC
>VOMN01022756.1:0-14044 GCA_014899125.1 Orchestia grillus | reverse complement strand
CCGAACAGCCCCTGATTGATGCCGAACAGCCCCAGATTGAAGCCGAACAGCCCCTGATTGAACCCAAACAGCCCCTGGTGCCCTTGATCATACCCGAACAAACCATTGAACCTCGCGCCCCAGCTCAGCCTCAAAAGGCTGCACCCAGGCGGCCCCTGGTCCGGCCCAGCCCAGCTCAGCCTCAGAGGGCTGCACCCGTGCGGCCCCTGATCCAGCCCAGCCCTTCCGTTGCACGCCCATCACCAGCTCCTCTGGCAGAAACCAACGCAATTCTTCCTGAAGAGCGGCCTAAGCCGAATAAAATCGCTGATCTGAAACCATCTGCTCCTCAAACATTGCCTAAACTTAAGGGCCCCAACGATCTAATTTCAAGTGAAGCTCCTCCTCGCAGAGCAGCCGCAGTGCCCCCCACCGCCATCCCCTTCACACATTACCCCCCACCGCACGATCTCTGTGGTGAACAGGGCCTCTACGCTGATCCCTTCCGGTGTCCTATATTCCATGAATGTGTCCTCGAGAACAACCAATGGCAGGTCTACACCTGGAGATGTCCCAGAGGCAAATACTTCGATGACAGCGTATTAACTTGCGTCGTTGGATATTGTTAAGCCTTAACGATGCTTTTTAACCTCATTGTTTTAACTACTAATCGCGTTTTTCGCACAAGGCAATCACAGTCAGTTATTTTTTTAAATATTGTAAGATTACATCTTGAATCATCAAGCCTGTCTTCAAATTGGTTGTATCCAATTAAGCCAAGAATTTTGAAAATGCTCAACTTGATTCTTTTTCTCGTCTGTAGTGTTGGTAGAGTTGTTGCAATAGTAAGCCTGAGCAAACGCTCAAACGGGTGGATTAAATCTCGCATCCGACACTATGTTAATTACGTATCACATTCAAAACTACCACAATTGTATTGGTTATCTTTAGCACCTGAGTAGAGTTTCGACTATAAGTAAGACAAGATGTATGGCATTACTAGGCTATTGTTTCCAGCGAGCGAGCACCCCGTTAGCGAACGTCACGACTATATCAGGTCGCTGGTCCAAAATGACTTTCTACTCAGATGTTCAACTTTCTGTTCTTGCGTCGCTGGACGTCGATTTCGTCTATGCATTTTTAGGTCTCGTAATTTCTCTCTCCATAATTGTAGTGCTTTTGTCAACTCTTGTTCAAAAACAGACATATTTTTTCTACTGTCGCATGGAAAGCCAAAAACTAGAATCGGAGAGCGTGATTGATGACTTACCAGGATTTTTATATCGTTCCATGGTGAAATAATCATCAGTTTGAAAAATTATTTTGACCACTGTTGAGGACAACAGTGGACAGTGAGCTTTCGAGCATTTATTATTAACAGAACATTCACGATACCTAGCAGCGGTGTGTTAGGTTAATTATAAACCAAGTGCTAGAGGTATCGTGAGAGGTTCTTTGCGCTGGTGGACCAAACACGCATGAATGCTCGAACAGATTTGCGTCTCAATTTATTTGAGTTGAAAGTCCTTTTGCACTGGCGGTATTTTATTGTAAATTTTCCATGTATTTAGCATCGTGATATTTACAGAATGTAAATTTTTAAATTAATTAGACCAACGTTCGCTTGTCGTTAGAGCCCGGTGTTGACAGTATTTGAAATTGCTATTTTAAAATTTTCGTGAGAAAATTTTTGGCAATTGAAAAATCATAGTGTTTATTCATTTTGACTTCGAGAGTAGCTTCTTTGAAGAATTTGAATGTTGAAATATTTACTAATTCATGAAAAACTTGTAAAGAGTTTTTGTGGACATAAAGTGAAGTGTCAGGAGATGGGACCTGGATATTCGGCAGTGTAAACGCTCGATATCTAAACTTTGTTGACGTTGCAGACAAAGTGATTTCGCTTCGAGCTTAGAAACATAGTAGTATTTAAATTGTTGAACGAAGTTTCAATACCCTTCAAAAGAAGTAAAAGTTGAAATTCTCTCAACAGGAGTATACGTATTTACAAATAAACTCAATGTGAAAGAGCGGCCCAGGAAGGTACCTTAGAAGAAAATATTGACCGGCGAGTCGAGCCAATAATGTAAAGTTCAAGAATAAGAATTTTATGTAGTATCAAATTAACACTGAAGGCCAAAAGTACGGTGCGGCACATCAGCTTTTCATAAATACTGAGTAGTTGATAATGTAAAGCATCCTAACGAGCAATTTTGGTAAGGAAACGGATTGGACCCGTAGTCTATTTTACGGATGTTATTTTTAATAGAACTAGGTAAGAAAAACTGTTTTTCATTTTCCTGCAATGGTTTTCCTTTCCGATATGTTGCACTCGCTGTCCACCCGATCCTTGTCCATGATTGTGTTGTGGTCTTCAGGTGAGTTGAGGTGACGTGAATGACGAGTTTAGGTCCACTAATGGGAGTTTTCCGTCTCCTAATGAGAATGACCATGAATTTTTCTTTGGTCTTCAGGTGAGTTGAGGTGACGTGCATGACGAGTTTAGGTCCACTAATGGGAGTTTTCCGTCCTCTAATGAGAATGACCATGAATTCATCTTTTTTCCTAATCTTCGTATACGTACATTGATCTGTTCTATGACGTGTCGTATCCCTTTTGCACCGTGTTATGATGTATATTTTAGTACCATGATACGAGTATGTGTGGTATTGTCTTTTAAACAGATTGGGCATGATTATATGAATCGTAGCGTTAGTGGCAGGCATACTTTTTCAAGCATGCCTGCATGTAGGTAAAGATGAGTGGGAGGAAGAACATTAATGAAATAGCTTATGAATAGAGAGAGCAGCTTTTCCTCTGAATGTTTGTGATCATTACAAGTTCGAGATAACGAATAAATTTCACGAGGTAACGCAAGTTTCTATCAGGTTGAATTGTAGCCGCTCGACAGATTATGAACTAATATCCTGGGATAGAACTTTTACAATTGTATGCCTGCTCTTGTTTCTTGGATCGGTTTGCATGGTCTGATAAGATTCCTTTGGATGACAAAGATATGATGTTCTGTTCTTATCAGCATAAAGATTGTCAAGATGGTAGGCGAGACATGGAAACCTAGCTCAGTCTACAGTAGCGCTCGTAGGTCGATTTGTGCCAACAGCGAGAACATCAGTGAATCGCAGATCATGTGTTCGTGCCTACCATTTCTTACGATTGATAAAGTTAATGGAATCTCTCGTTGTGTGAAGTATGAAATTAATCCTGTGTATATTGGCAATTTGGTAACGTTCATATAACCAGACCAGTAATATTGGTGTTTTTTCTTCTTCAAATGGATTCTGGTCGGTATATATTTTTGTGTTTCCTTTTGCTGATGAATTATTTTTCGTTTATGGTGGAGGTATTAAAGTGGTTGCATCGCCTAATATTTTCAAAGGTGCTAAAAGCAATCAGGGACTATTTCAATTGTATGACATGTGGCATGAAACATGGCGTGAAATCGTACAACGCAAAAAATAAGCTAACGATCTATCGCTATGCCACTTATAGGAAATAAGCGAATGAAAAGAAACAGCGAAGAGCATGAAAAGCCTGGCATAAAACATGTATTGGAAGTGCAAGTGAGGCGTGTCGCCAATCGTGGAGGAGAGATGGAGGAAAAAAAGCGAATGGTAGAGTACTGATAAATTTGGCAGTTGCAGATATGAGAACGTTCGAACCATGGTTGCTAACAATGAATGAGACGCATATTTCGTTCATTTGAAAAATATGTTGTACTTTTTAGGGTTTATAGTCGTATTTCCTCCACGACGCGATTTGAAACCTACCAAACCTCTTCAAGGAAATTCTCAAAATTTGTCTGTGTTGCCTACATAAATCTTGACTCTATGACTTACGGAATGTTATATACTGTATGGACGCCTTCAAAACTGCTATTAGCTTCACAGAAATTAAACGCTGAAATTGAGGCGGCAACAAAAAATTTTAAAAAGATTTAAAATGTTTGGCTGCGAAGGAAATTTTTCGATACGTGCCAAGATCTTATTTAATATTCATCTCTATCAAGTAATACTAAATATTAATATTTAATATTCGACTATTTAATAATACGCTCTCTGTGGGGGAGCGCTACATAAACCATAATACACCAGCGCCGTCACGCGTACAGATTTCGCTGCAAGCGCTTGATTGAGCTAAAGAAGTTGGGGCCTGGAAAGTGTTGAATTTGTATTGAGAGAAAATAATTTTTTAGGTTATGGCACTAATGATTAATGTAATGGACATTCATAGTAAACCAGCCCTGTCGTCGTTTTATTTGAATTTCGTCGTTTTATTTGATCATCTTGCTAGGAGAAGCAAGATGATCGTTGCTTAATGAAACATTCGTTACCGAAAACTGATCATCGCTTGCTTTATTATGGAATGGTTATGTACTAAAATATTACCATATATTATAAAAATTTATAATTAAATTATATGGTAATTATTTTTTTCTCGACGCTAAAGGCAAAAAGAAGGGTGCCGAGCGACACCTGGCGAGTATCCTACATTGAAAACAGCGGCATTCAATCTGAGGCTCAACCGTGAGTATTGTGTAATAGTTTATTGACGGTCACAGTATCCAATGTATTATGTTTAGCGATATGGCAATAGGACATGTACATGCATTGATATTTTGTAAGCGCGAGAATGAGTAAAACATATTAGTTCATTCCTTCAGTGGAAGATTTATGGTGTAGGGTATTCAAAAAGTATGGCTTGCTTTTACGACGCATTGCTTCAGTTCTCAAGAATCATCAATACGTGACCATTGGAAAGGGGAGTTTTCTGAGTTTTGAATGGCTGTCACAGGAGCTAGAGTCGCGTTGTGCCTCCGGCAACGTAATAACGTTAAATAACATTTGTAGTTTCATGCTACCCACCTCGTAATATCTGGCAAACCCAAAGTAGTGTACTCCAGCTTGCAACCATACACGTTCATTTTTCTCATTTGAAATCATTTTACCTCACATTACGTGTACGTAATGGTAATAACAGCACGCGTTTGTTTCATTTTTGATTTGAAGCATAATGGTCGAAAAATTACGTATATGTTAGTTCTTTGGGCATGAAAAGTCAGTCGTCGCTACTTCAAATGTGTTCGTTTGCAGGAAAACTCCTGTACATAAGAACCAGTCAGCCGGTGGAGTGTTTACTGGAGAAGTTCATCTCACCAGCATGGACTCCCTCGAAGGCGAGGGTGCAGTGGGCGCCAGTCCTGTCAAGTCTGTGGAGAAGAGAGAAGCGACTGACGCCAAGTGAGATTTAGGGACTTCTTCCTGGGCTACAGTTTTGTGCTGGGTAAATCCACCGCCGCGAAATTAGTCTCAGCGCATCTGTTTAGGAATGGTTGTCTACTTTGTTTCATGATCAGTGCATGCCTCCCCACTAACGTTTTCTCCACTGTTCGTGCTCTTAATTTGATCTGAGCGACTTTCGAAATCGAGTATTATTGAGACGTTTAGGGTGCTCTCTAGCGCTCATGAAGTGGCTGGGCAGCTGAGGAGTGTTGGGTTTTTAGTAGAAATGTGAAATTCTTCGCTTAGATTTTTTTGAGATTATTTTTGTCACGATTATGCTTTTTGTTTTCGACAGTACAATAAAACTAGTTCGTTTGTCGGTTACAGAATTTTTAGGGGCTTTTTTAGTTTAACGTCCCATTTTGCTGCGTAAAACTTATTTTAATCTTGACAACTTCACTACATATGAAGCACGCTAACCTGTTTCAGCACGTTACATTTCTCAATCAACACAACTTGGAATGGTGAGCCGATCGACCATGACCCTATCACGATGTCGATCGAGGGGCGCGGAGATCATGTGCTCTGGCGCATTGATGCCCCCTACATGGGGGACCCTCCCCCTCCTACCCAGCCTGGGGAGCCTCTGTGGCAGCTCTGGGAATACGAAGGTAACCGCTAGCGCATACGTAGTTTTTGTCTTGCCTTGAGTTTGTGAAGTTATTTTTGTGCGTTTTAGTCGTGTGTGCGGTGGTGAGGGGAATTTTAAAGCGAGATCCTATTTAGAATTGGTATGGCCAAGAACGTTGTTCGTAGCAGAATTTAAATAGCCACTTTAATTCTTAGTCGAGAGTTTAGAGTCATTGGATATATGTACACTCCTAGCAGGGATAATAGCTTGGTAATAAAACTGTCGATTTCTTAACTTAATTTGGCTCAATTTCTGAAAAAATAACGGAAAACCTGGCACGTTATGGCGATATTGTTGTTCGTTTACTTTGTGCTGTTCATCGATATCCGCTTTTGCTTTTTCTTTTCTGATACGCTCTTTTTGTTCTCAAAGTGACCAACGATGATAGCATTTTATACTTGCGGCAATATTGGAGTATCGAAAAGCTCTAACCGGGACTGCATTATTACCGTTCATGCTAGTGACGACGACCGATGAATAATGCTGTTGAGCCTCGTAAATTTGGATTCATGCTCTGCACACTGACGCTTGTTATTTGCAATTATTTGCTCTAGAAATCGTACCCTACCGGCTTTTGTTGTCCGTAAAATTTTCATTTATGGACTCCCGGAGTGATTACGTACGACACAGCAGAATTAAAAGTAAGCGTAAATAGCATTACACTCGTACTCAGCATGGAGCGCAAAATCGGTTCCAGCAAGCAACCGCTTTGCAATCGTCTACCGCATAGAGCTGTATAAACTAGAGCAAGCATTAAATAGCGTGAAAAATATTTGTTCCATAAGAAGCAAGTAAAGTGTGTTATAAGAAGCAAGTAAGAAGATAGAGCGGTTGTTTGCTAGAACCGATCTAGTGCTCTAGTTATGCTGAGAATGACTGTATTGGTAAATTCCCGCGACTGAACTCAATAGTGAAATTTTAATACTTCCAGCGATCTGAAATCAGTACTCGCATTAAGCATGTTTAATTAAATAATTATTACGAGTTTGTATGTCCGCCATGCGGAATAGCGTATTAACATGGACATTTTTTTCAGTGGTGGAGGCATTCTTCCTGAACGACGACGACCAATACCTCGAAGTGGAGCTCGGGCCGTGAGTTGGAGGCCATCATTCCCGCCTGAATTTTATTTTTCCCTTCACTTGCGAATGTTAGGCACAATTTCACCATGCTCATTTTACCCTTTCTTTTTATACGTGCACTTCAGACTGAAATCCTTTTCAGCTCATTTCCGTCAACTGAACAGACTGCAAATAGTTGCATTTACGCTAAATGCCTGTACAAGCTTAGAGTAAGGACGTTAAATGCGAACCTCTCTTTGCTTACGGCTTCAATGTTTCCCTGTTATTGTGATTATGTATCACTGACAGAGCGTGAGTATTTAAACGTTTGGTAACGTTTTGGCAAAACGATAGTTTAATTTTAAACGATAGTTTAATCTCATTTAATTTTTATCATTCTTGTGACTAAATGAACCTGTAGTCTTTGAATGAAAATTATCGGGACTTAATGCATCGAAATGATGCTTCAGTTTTCCCCAAGTGCTAGTCAATTATAAAATCCGTGTGTATTTAATTTGTTATTTCATTGCAACGATGCCTGTAGATGATACTAAAGTTTGCGCCAGAAATAATATGAAGTTACGATTTTTCCCGCTTTATTCAATCGATGCTTTCTAGAGCATTTTAAATTTGATGAAGCTCAGGGAACAGTAACTAAGATTTGTTCATTTTACTAACTTCAGTTGGAGAAATCTCAGCTTGTCTCCCGTTGTCCAATGTGAATTTTTAAACATATTTTTTTCATTGATCTATTCGTTTACATAGAAACTAGCGCCAGAAATCATTCGTTTTTAAGCCCCGAGGGCATAGATAAATAAGCAGCAGGGTTAGGTTAGCTAAGCTTATCTATCGTATGCTATGGAAACTGGCGTCCTCAAGAGAGCACTGTTAGGTGACCTTAGCTGTAGATAGGCCTTCGGGACTACTGTCTTTCGTGTCCACCTTGCTTCTTTCCGTTTTCATAATTTCTTCGCTAATTATTTTTCTTCCTTCCTAACTTACCGTTTTTATGCGCGGGGAATCGCTGCAATATATTCAAAATATTCATTTGAAAACGCACCTCTTCATGTTATTTAATTTTGAGTAACGCGCTTCGCTCTTCCATTTCAACCGAGAAACCAATCATCGTACAATATATGCAGAATCTTCTCAGTAAGAATTGACTGAAATGTGTCTGGACATTGCACCAGACATGGGCAGCACATCGTGCTGCTGCTGTATGGCAAGCGCAACATCCTGCGCCACTCCCTGCCCATGGAGGTCACCGCTACCATCTCAGGCAACCGGTGGCGGGGCACCGGTGTCATCCCCATCGATTATTTCCCTCCGAAAGTGGGTCTCCTTCTATCTGAACCCTGCGAGAGCATTCCTAATGGAGAAACGAGACGTACCGTACAGCAGACGGGGATTGAGATGCCTCATAATTGCTCGCACGACACGAGTGCAGTGGGGAATGTGGGGTTTAAGCTTCCTTTTCCGAGGGAAGCACTCAGTGACTCTTTGAAAATCTAGCAGTTGCACGCGGGGATAGAACCTGGTCGCTGTTGTATCCGGGGGTGACGTGTTGTCGGCAGTTTTAGGGAAGTCATGACGAAGTACCCCTCAATGCTTATTTTATTTATTTTCCTTCCTTACCAAGCATCCAAAGTGCTTGATAAGAAACTAACCCGCAACTCGCATCTTGCAAGCTGAGTATATATTTTAGCTTCATGTTGTGTAATTTAAATTCTCCCAAAGTACAAAATCGTTGACCGAAGCTACCTTTCAGCTGCTCTTGCCGTTCTTGTACACATGTTTTGAGTGATTTTTCTTTCTCTCACGTATGCCACACTATTTTTTCTTGAATTCCCTGAGCGCTTCATTTCAAAAAACATTCATTTTACGAAACGTCAACCCAATGTAAGTATTTTTCTTGAATTCGCTCTCATTCCACCAGAAGAGTTCAAATAATCTGCAGGATGGCCGCACTTTGTGGCTTCAAAAAATTGTTGCAAAGGAGACAAATTCAGAATTTCATGTATTGTGGAGAGTTTATATTATAACGCATCTAGAGTGGGTTGGGTATGTCATTTTGTGCTATTGTTGATAGGGTGGGTCAGTTCTCAACGATTGTGTTAATATGTAGTAGTGGCATGAATCATTTGATGGTATCGGTACCACCCAAAATTAGGGATCGTTGCATGTACATACTACAATTTTGCCACGGGTACATCTCCACTATGCGTGTATTATGATGTCCTCGTAATCATAAGCTTCATCCAGTTATTTATTCATTACTGTAATTTTTGCAGTGGGCACACTCTTTTTCCCAATGTTCTTCGTTAAGGCCTTCGTCGAAGTATCACTAGATCCAAAATAATTCGTTTCAACACGCTAACAAGCAATGTTCATCAGTTGATGCCAACCACGAGCATTTTGTGTGTTGCAGGTGAACAGGTTCAACGCGTACGCGATGCACGTGCCCGGAAAACGCAGACACCAGGAGAGCCTGTACCCTGCTGACCCCAAGAAGCTCTCCGAGGCGGAATTGTAAGCAGCTCTGATGCAAGTGTGCCCTCCCCTCTTTTCATTGTTTCCCTTTTGACTAACATTAGAGTCATTGGATAGCACACCCATGTGCATATCCGTTATTTAGGTAAAGTGAACTGTAGGATCTGAGTTTTTTTTATACCTGCTGAGCTATGTTACAACAGATTTCAAATAAATCTCTTCACACTTGAGCACATCAGTGTTATGAATATTCTTGTAGTATATCAGCAATTAGTCGCCATTCAAGCTGAAAATTTACTCCAAATGGTGAAATTCGATTCATTTCCGCTTTTTATGTACGAATTTTCTAAAGCGTGTTATCGAATAATTTGTTCGGTAAATATAGCAAAACATCAGCAAGCATAACATGACAAGTTTAAATAAGATGACCGTTTTCCTCTTACTCGCACTGTAGCTACTCAAATTGCTGCCGCAGCGTTACACGATGTTCATATGGTTATACGCAACAATCGGTCAGCACGTATTGCGGGCACTACGCAGTAAAGTAGTGTCTCGCATAAATGCGTATTGAAAATGAGAATTTCTTAATTCCTCATCCCTCATCAGCGGGTTAGCGAATTCTCCGATGATATAGATAAAATGATCGCATTAATATAATTATCATGGAGCTGTAGCACAAGCGAGTTTGTACCCACCGTAAAACGTCGCACGTTGTGACTGTGCAAGTACTTCTGACTGGAGCCTTAATTTAGGTATGGAAGATGTGTGATGAAACGGTTTAAAATATTCATCGGAGTAGCAGCCCTCACGAAATAACTGAATCCCCTGCAAGGTGGACGACTCGGTCGATATAGAAAACGCATTTTCGATGCGTGTTTGAGTTCAGAATAACCTATGCTATAGTGCGTGTTGATTAAGCATCGATGCAATTAGTAGAACTCTTAATTGCGTTGGCTTACAGTCAAGATAGCCCAGAAAAACGCATCTACTATAAAATATTTAGATGATTGCTATCATTTACATAGAAATTCAAACGTAAATTTTTGTCTGTAATGTCACAAGCTTAACAAGTATCTATTATAGAATCCGGAAAAGAATAAACTGCTGCAGAGTAATATGATTATTTTTGTAGCGTACAGGTGTCAAGACAAACGATAACTACAAAACTTATTTCAATCTTAAACTGCGTTGTCTCAAGAGCGCGTTTGAAATTCTTTACAATTGTATGATCTTAAAATTTTGTGTTGCAGCCACGCCTTGGAATACTTCCAGCCCCTGGACCTAAAGTCGCTCATAGAGGGCTACTGGGAGCTACCGCAGTCGCAGCTCTGGGAGGACTCCATGAGAGGGTAAGCTAGGCCCCGGACTCGTGTCGCTGACCACTTGAAATACTGCGACTAGCGGTATGCTGTGATCTTGTGCGGGACTAATTTTTCGTTTTGTTTTTTGTTACCATTATATGGTATTTCCTTCAACAGTCATTTTAGATTTTGATATGTAGAAAGAATTACTCGGTCACTTCGGATAATAATTACAATTTTGATGGTTATCATCACTAAACGCTAAGCAATGGTGCTCTAATTAAATATCACAATCAGAAATTCTTACATCATATCCACATTTAATTTTCGAAATGTGTATTCTTTGTAAGTAACTGATTTCGGAATAGACAGTTTTTTTCCTTTTTTTCTTTTCTTTCTTCTTTACAGCTATAGTCTCATTCCTTGAAAACTCGAATTGTAACATGCGTCGTATGTGATTAGCTTCGTAACAAACAATCTTTTCTTGTCTTTACTTCTGTGTAAATGGATGACATCGTTCATGCCTCATATTGAAGGGAATCTTTCTCGGTGTTTACCTATCTCCAGTTGGTATAAATGCCCTGCCTTCGGAAGCGGCAACAGTCAACCAACATTTGAAAAATATTTACCGAACAAATTTCTTTTCGAGGAAGTCTCGTAAGAATGTGGTTAAGTACGACAACCTATCGACTATGCTGCAGTTTTCTTCATTTCTTTCCAGTGCAGAATTCGTTGACGTGGCGTCGTAGTAAAGGGCTTAAGATAAGTGTAAAGTTTTTGTTGAAATAACTACTTCGTTACGCTCGAGTTAAAAGGTCATGGCTTGATATTTAAGTATTGTAGTTATAGGGAGGGGAGGTGAGTAGATTCGATCGATTACCTGGAAGGAAAATAGAAAGCGAGTCATTTGCGAAAGTTTCAATATTCTGTCTGCTGATATTTAACGGATATGTACAGTGAAGATAGGTTTTTATAATGGTAGAAAATTCATTGCACACGTACAAAGTTATAGAAAATCCAAGCAACAATTAGGAATGTTGCGTTCATGCATCGCTAGACTAATTCGCAATAATTGTGCAGAAGTCGCAGGTTATCAAGTAGCGCGAGGTACTGGATATTTTGGCGTAATGAGATGGTGGAGCTTTCGATGTGCATCTTGAGATACCGGGTGCCCTAGAATTGAAAAATAAAAATTGTGGTAATAATGACGTAGCTAAGACTGATTTAACTCTTTTCTGTGACCGTCGATTGTTAGCGTCATCACATATTAGAACACATTGCTGTGACGGTTTCCGTTCGACAGTAAATGGTGGTGAATCCACGGAACCTTTGAAAAATAAAATGAATAGAACCTTAAAAAAAGAAAAAGAAACATTTTAGAAAGTGGAAAAAATTCTTCCGACAACGTGATTTGTGAACAAATCTTTCTAGAAGGGAATTTTAATTATACACATTTATCACCGGAACAATTTTTAACTTTTCGTAATAAAAATTTGCGAAATCTATAAGTGGAACAAAAGTACGAAAACTCTACTAATATCATCATGCTCATGGAAGAAACGTATCGTTTTCAGTGACTAAAGAACAAATAATAGTATTCCTTTGCATTCCAGTCATCTCTGGTCACAGTTCAATGCCTAGTAAAATATATCACTTGGCACATGTAGTCGACTTGAGAAACTCTGGAGTTGATGAGTGAGGAGGTGTAAATTTCATGACTTGATGAATCATCCAACTCATCTCCGTTCACATGATAAGTAATATCTTTGTCCTTCCATCAATTATTATCTGCCAAAAAAATGTAGGGATCATTTTATTCCCACTTTACCTATCCTTCAGGATATATCGCTACAAGCTGAAAACCACTTGGGATGGGCTGGCCGTACAGCACCAGCCTGTCATCATCACAATGATGAAACTCAACGTGAGTTGGCTTCCTGTGTTGAAATATTTCTAAGGTGCATTTTTCTTCTAATCTTTAAAATTATTCTACTCTATATTTGTACAAGATAACGGCCATAAGTTTCTAGCTACCTTTTACGTATGTCCTGGCATTAGGGCTTCCAATTTACTTGAAATTAAATAGAATAATTTTGTCCACATTCCCGAACTATTCCGATAACTTCAATTGTAAGGTTTGCCATGTGAACTGGAAATGTATACCTGACAATGCGTTTCACGGTTAGAATCACATAAAATGTGACAACGGTGTTCAAACCCCTAGTATGATAATACTATCCAACATGGTGGTTCTGGTAGTGACTGTGTACTGAACTAACGCTAGGGATTGTGAGAATTGTGTTTATCAGAAGCTACAAGATAAGAGACGCACTACCACAGAGGTGTGGTGTGTTCAGCGCGTCGTTTGGGTTGCTTTCCAGGAAGTTATTTGACAAAATTGTTGTGACCTCTCAACTTGTTTTCTCACAATCTGCTCGATAGCAGGGTTAACTGTTTCTGATACGCAAATTGACGTATCCCATTTCGGTAATATGAATACTTGATGTCTATCATAAGCTTAATCAGCAAAAATGAATGTTATGAACTGAAAGTATTTCTCCAAATCAGTTTGCTGCGAAGGTTACACCACCAGAATACCCTTTGTAGAATCGCGAAGTACCAGTAACTTATTAAATTTTAGAACTTTGTACATTACCAAAAAAAATTGTGTTACCAAGAAAATAATTCAATTTTTTGTTGAGTTGAAAGCTTAACTTTCTTATATTTCCTAGAATTAATCTTGTTCACCGTGTTCAATCTTGTTCACCGTGGGCTCCATGGCGTACTGGTTAGTTTGATAGCCTCCCAGCTGTGACGTCAGAGTTTGAATCCCGGCTCAGGCACGGAATTCACGTAACCAGAGGGGGCTTCCTTTGGAAAAGAAAGCTTAAACCATAAATTCCTCACATCCCTCACCACACCAATAGTTGTAAGGCATTAAAAACATAACGGTAAAGCGTGTTGGAATTAATAAAGTTATTCAGTCAGATGTCCGACTCAACGTCACTGCTCCTTTCTTCAACGATGCCAAGCCTCTTGAGAATTCCGAAAATCCTCTCGACAAAATTTGCGATCATGAAGGTAAGACAAAAACCCCCTCGTATTTTAACTACCCTAGCAATATTCTGCGACGTTATAATTGTTGACATCTCAATTTTGTTGCAATGTTTATCGCACCAAAATGAATACATGATTCTTTCGAACCTTTTCGCGTTCTGATCGGTGGCAAGTCCAACTGAGTTGTAGTTGTAGTGAAAGCAGCGCTTCAGAAACTCAGTCTAT